>PVIY010038025.1:0-24207 GCA_004026745.1 Myrmecophaga tridactyla | reverse complement strand
GTATTTTACATTTACAGTGTATTTCAATTCCAACTAGCCCCATTTCAAGTATCCAATAGCTACATGTGGAAAGGCTACTGCATTGACTCTTTTAACCTATACCTTGGTACATTTTAACAAACTTGCTTATCAGCTAATACGTTTTCTCTGCTTTTTAGCAAAGTAACTATCAGTTCTTCCCAACAAAAATCCTACAATTCTACTTGACCAGTTTTAAACATCAGTAGAGGAGAATAATGGCTTGTAATTACAAGATATTCTTGAACTTTATTTCATTTCTACCTCCCAAAAACTCAGTGAGGTATTCAGTGAGCTTTATCGAGTTAAAGGCTTGCCAAGAGTTTTATGATAAATGGACTCAATTCCATGTCTCCAAATGCCACAGACTGCACATCTGTATAAATAAAATACAGGTGGACAATACATTTTCAGCATCAACGTGAAATGTCTAAAGAAATGGCATTGAAAAGCACTAAATTTTTCTCCATTTGCACCACCACCTAAAATGGGGTCTTTAAAAAAAAAAAGGCATCCAAATCTATGCAAAAACCCTTGAAAAAGAAAAACATGTCTATGGTCAAGCAATCTCAAACATTTAGGTGGAATAGTCCTCGGTTTCTCAAAAAACTTTACTACAAAGGTGAGCCAAGTCTTAACTCCAGTTTGGTTTCCCCAGCCTAATGTATTTTTGTTAAACTTTAACAAAACCTTTGGAAGTGGTACAGGTAGATTCAGACTGCTTGCTTTCGGCTTAAAGATAATTATTAAATACTTTCAAGTAAAAATGCAATTGCAAAGATTACTAACTGCTGAGCCACTGAGAATCACTAAAAGCGAATTCGCTATGGGAAAATCTTTTCTTCTTCTTAATTTTAAGACTACTAACTGAAAAAATAAATACCATAATGTTATTAACTCTCAATGGTGAGTGTAAAGGGTTTGTACTTCCTTCCTTTTTTGAAAATTCTCTCCAACTTCTCTACTATGAATATACGTAAGTTTTATAGATAGGAAGAAATATTCACATTGTAAAAAAGTAATAAATATATGACTTGAACTTAAGTCATCTTTAAACACAAATGAGGGCTTAATACAACTTTAACTTCGGACAAGACTATTATCCTGATGCTGATGCCAACCCCATCTTATGTGACACTTAATAGGATGTAAACCAGCCAGGGCGAATCTCTTCAGATCTCAATTTATAAATGCTATCCACAATATACATTCCAGCTACGATAATTATTAACCTTCTAATTATTACAAAATTTTAAAAATCTTTTAAAATACCGTTAGAGGCCTTAAACAACACATTTTAGCTGAATGTAGCAACCTCACCTAACATTTTCTGGTGCTGCAAAATGAACCAATTTAAATTTTCACCTCCAGGCCTCTCTAGCTTTCTTTTAAAGGGATGTGTGTAAACGATTTTTGACTGCCAAAAGAATTTAACCTATACAGTTGTTTTGTCACCTTCGTTGGAATTGAGATTTTTTTTCCTTTAGTTTCCAGAAGACTTCTTCATTCATTTAAGAAACACTTGTGCACTTACCAATAGGCCTAAACCTACTGTAACAGATAAACAAATAAGGCCGTACAAGGAACGCCCCACTCAATAGTGGCGAAAAAATAATAAACAACTAAATTGAATTCAAAGTGATAAGAGCCACAAGGCTCTCCGACAAAGTGCTAAGGAGTAAGGAGCACTCCACAGGGAGATTAATTCAGTCAGCTAGGTGATTTTGGTGGGTGTGACAGAAGGGGTAGGACTGATCTGGAAATGCTTTTTAGAGCTTGACTTAAATTAAGAATTCCAGAATTTCCCCCAAGGGCAGAGCATTTTTCTGCTTGGTCCGCCCGATCTACGAAGCGAAGGTAGCAGAGCCCAGGCGGGACCGCTGGCCTGGCAACGTCTGCTACGTGACCACCAAGCGCAGGCACCCTCTCCCTCCCGGTCCCCCTACCCTCCAACCGGGCACCACTTGTTCACTCCTACCACAGCCACGGCCTGCGGTAAAGACTCCGCCCAGCTCTCGGGGCGAAGACTAGGCAGGCACCTATCTAGGTAGAAAATATGATCCGTGCCACTCCCAGAACAGAACCCGGCACTGATTTCAGGTCCGGCAGGGCCTGCCGAGGCTGGGCAGGTCAGCGAACGGTGCCTCGGAAGAGTCCCGCACGGAGTGTGGGAGACCCGGGGAAGGTCACGCCGAGCCCGCAGGGGGGGCAGACGCCCCCGCCCCGCCACCAGAGCCGGCGCTGGCGCTCGCCGCGAGCACCCCTCACCCTCCGCGGCCCTGGCCTAGTGCCGCGGCGGCGCGCTCCGTCTCCTATCCCCACCCCCTCTGGGCGAACGGCAGATACGCAGGGGGCAGGGCAGGCAGGCGAGGGACGCGAGAAAGGGGCTGTTCCTGGCCTGCCTCGAGGCGCGGGGATCCGCGGCGCTGTGCGCGCCCTCGCAGAAGAAACCCCCACGCTTTACCTGGTCCACGGAGACCTGGGTGGAAGGCCAGGCCGGACGGGCTTGGCGTCAGCCGTCCCTCACCTGGGCGGAAGTGAGCGGCCCAGGGTGGCCGCGCCTCACCTGGCAGACCCGCCCCTCGCATCGATCCTCCCCGCCTGGGGCGGGGCGCTGGGGTGCCGTGGGTGGGGCGGGATTGGGAGAGTGGGGCACCGGGAGGCCGGCTCCCAGGAGGGCGCGGGGGTGGGAGGACAGTCGGCTACACTACTGTTTCCAGGTGAAATTCGGCTGGGAATGGGAGGGTTAAAGAGACTTTAACTGAGCCTTGAAAAGGTGGGGTTTGGGGTGCAGGGTGGAGATGAGACACCGAGTAGCATGGCAGCCAGCACGAAAGGTATGGGGAATGTGGCCAGACAGAGATGTATGGGGACTGGGCCGAGAGCAAAACCTGATTTGAAAGGAAATTAAAAGAGGACATTGGTGAAATGATTTGGTCAAATCTGCTTAGCCTTTTGTTTTCCCTTTTCCCTCTTTCTGTCCTTTTATCTCATCCTGTCCTTAGGTTTTCTGCACTCCCTTGATTCAATGTAAAATAGTCCAAGATGTATAGCTGTGGGGGAACAAAAGGTGTGGTTTGTAGTCTTTTCATTTAGTTGAAGGTGGGAAATAACTGAACCAATGGTAGCGCTTACCCTATGCCGGGTGCTCGCTTCCACAATATCTCACTTGCTCTGAAGAAACCACAAATGGGATAGGTTAACTGATTGGCCCAACTCTGGGGACCCAGACCGGGTCACCTAAGTTCAGTGCTGACTTCATTATACATTTTTTCTTGATATCATAACCTCAGTTTGAGAAAGATCTGTGCAAACCCCACAATAGCATTATTCCACTCTAATGTAATTAAATTTAGTAGTTTTTATGATAGGCATTTTACTTTGTCTAATTACAGTCCACAATTAAAGAAAAACAATCCATCTTCAGGTATCTCACTCATTGAAGAAATGCAGTATTCATTAAGCACAGTGATAGGCTCTGTGGGGAGATGTATATAATGGGATCCCTCTTCAAGGAAGATGAAGCATTTTTAAGAAATATCTACAACAACAACAAAAAAGAAATATCTACAACAAAAGGACATTTGTTGTAAGATCATGCACTTGACACACTATATTTTGTGTGTGTTTTTAAAGGAAATACCACTTGTTAGGCCTGGTAGAAATACACAATGTTAGCATGACCCCTGCTTTTTTTTTCAACTTTTTTATTGTGTAGTAGAACATATATACAAAGCAAAGAAATAAAAAAGCAATAGTTTTCAAAGCACTCTTCAACAAGTAGTTACAGGACAGATCCCAGAGTTTGTCATGGGCTGCCATACAATCCTCTCGTATTTTATTTCCTTCTTGCTGCTCCTGAGTATAGGAGGCTAGAGGGCTTAAATTTTTTTTTATCATCACAATCAACTTTTTTTCCTTTTTTTGTGTGAAATATAACGTATATACCGAACAGCTATAAATTTCAAAGCACAGCACTACAATTAATTGTAGAACATATTTTAGAGTTTGACATGTGTTACAATTCCACAATTTTAGGTTTTCACTTCTAGCTACTCTAAGATACTAGAGACATCAATTTAATGATTCAGCAATCATATTCATCTGTTAAATCCTATCTTCTCTGTATAATTTCACCATCACCTTTGATCTTTCCATCCCTCTCTTTAGAGGTGTTTGGGGTATGGCATTCTAAATTTTTCATGTTGGAAGGGGCTGTCACTAAAACAGGGTAGGGAGATGGAACTATCTTACGTTCTAGAAAGGTTGACCCTCTAGGTTTCAGGACTTATCTGCACCAGAGACCCATCTGGAGGTTGTAGGTTTCTGGAAGGTTACATGAGTGCATAGACCCCTTGTGGAATCTTACTTATTGCCCTAGGTGTTCTTTAGGATTGGCTGGAATGGTTCTGATTGGGATTTGGCAGGTTATGATAGGTAGCAGTGTCTTAACTGAAGCTTGCATAAGAGCAACCTCCAGAGTAGCCTCTCGACTCTATTTGAACTTTCTCAGCCACTGATACTTTATTATTACACTTCTTTTTGCCCCTTTGGGTCAGCATGGAATTGTTGGTGCCAGGGCCGGATTCATCCCTGGGAGTCATCTCCCATGTCACCACGGAGACTTTCACCCCTGGATGTCATGTCCCATGTAGGGGGAATGGCAATGATTTCACTTGCAGATTTGTACTTAGACTGAGGCCACATCTAAGCACAATAGAGGTCCTCCAGAAGTAACTCTTAAGCATGCCTATAGGCAGTCTAAGCTTCTCCGCGACCCACATAAGCTTCACAAAAATAAGCCTCAGGATCAAGGGCATAGGCCCCTGCTTTTAAGGAACTAATAACTGAGAATAATCTTATACAATAAATTACCAAAAAGAATGAAGCCAGAAACTTCAGAAAAGAGAGATATCTATTATGCTTGTTGAAAGAATCAAGACTTAAATCGGTCTTAAAGGGTGGAAAGAAATGCTTCCTAGTCAGGAGATAGTGACCCATTATCTCAGACAATTTGCAAATATTGGGTCTCTTTCTACTCTAACAGCTGATGATCAACATTATGAACATATTACCCCTTAATCAAAAAATCATAGGTTATTGCTTTTTATATATAATGTCATATTTCACAATTAAAAAAGTAAAAAAAAAAAAATACAAACCATAGGTAACTTTGAATGTACCTTGAAACAAAGTATTCTTTCTCTTAGTATTCAAGGTCTTACAAACTTTCCCTCTCTTGCTGACCTAATCTCCCACTTCACTTCTTCAGGATTTTACTCTGAACAAACTGGTCCGCTCAGAATCCATGGAATGTACTACACCATGACTTTAGTGTTGGTTACTCATCCTCTTCTCCTTGCCTAGAATTTCCTGTAAGCCCTACACTTCCTCCAGGCCTAGACTCAGTCTCACCTATTGTGAAAAATAGGTGGCCTTCCTGTCCACACAACAAACATCTATCTCCCTCACATTTCATTTAATTTTCATGTTGCTGAATGTGAGCTTCCCACAAAGCATTGCTAAAAGAAATCAAAGAAGACCTAAATAAATGGAAGGACATTCCGTGTCCATGGATTGGAAGCCTTAATATTGTTAGCATATCAATTCTACTCAAAACAATTTGCAGATTCAACGTAAGCTCAATCAAAATTCCAACATCATTCTTTAGAGAAATGGAAAGGCCAATCATCAAATTTATATGGAAGGGTAAGAGGTCTCAAATAGCCAAAACCATCTTAAGCAGAAGAATGGAGTTGAAGGACTCACACTACCCTATTTTAAAACTTACTGAAAGCTACAATAATCAAAACAGCATTTTACTGGCACAAGGACAGACATATGGAATCAAACTGAGAGTTCAGAAATAAATCCTCACATCCATGGCCAGCTATCTTTGACAATGATGCCATGTCCACTCAATGGGTAAAGAATAGTCTCTTCAGCAAATGGTGCTGGGACTATTGGATATCCATATGCAAAAGAATGAAGGTGGAAACTTACCACATGCCATATACAAAAATATACTCAAAATGGATCAAAAACCTAGGTACTAAAACTATTAAATTCCTAGAAGAAAACATGGGGAAGTATCTTCAGGACCTTGTGTTAGGCAATGGGTTCTTAGGCTTTACACCAAAAATGTGGGCAGCAACAACAAACATGAAATAAATGGGCTTCATCAAAATGAAAAACTTTTGTGCATCAAAGGACTTCACATGTAAGTAAAAAGAGAAGCTACAGAATGGGAGAAAACATTTGGAAATCTGATAAAGGCTTAATATCCAGAATATATACAGAAATCTTCCAACTCAACAACAAAAAGTAAAACAACCCAATTTAAAAATGGGCAAAAGACCTAAATTGGCATTTTTCCAAAGAAGATATGTAATAGCCAATAAGCACTTGAAAAGATGCTCAATATCACTGAGTCATTAGGGAAATATAAATCAGAACCACAGTGAGGTACCCTTTCAAACCCACTAGAATGGCTACTATTAAAAAAAAAAACAGAAAATAACAAGTGTTGAAGAGGATGTGGAGAAATAAGAACTTGCCTTCATTGTGGCAGGAATGTAAAATGGTACATCTGCTATAGAAAACAGTTTGGTGGGTTCCTCAGAAAGTTAAGAGTTACCATAGGACTTGGCAATCCCACTTCTAGGAATATACCCAAAGGAATTGAAAGTAGGGACTTGAACAGATATTTGCACACCGATGTTTATGGAGGCATTATTCACAATAGCCAAAAGATGAAAACAACCCAAATGTCTATGAACAAATGAATGGATAAACATACATGCAATAGAATGTTATTCGCTCATAAGAAAGAATAAAGTTCTGACAAATGTGACAACATGGATGAAGCTTGACGACATCATGTTGAATGAAATAAGCCAGATACAAAAATATATGATCTCACTGATATGACATAATTAAAATAAACAAATTCATAGAGTCAGAAACTACAATGTAGGTTACCAGCAGCAGAGGCGGGAACAAGAAATGTGGAGTTAATGCTTAATTGCTACAGAGTTTCAGTTTGGTTGATGAAAAAGTTTTGGTAATGGATGGCGGTAAGGGTAGCACAATATTTTAAATGTAATTAACACCACTGAAGTATATATTTGAATGTGGTTAAAAGTGGATATTTTAGGTTATATATATCTTACAAGAATAAAAAATTTTAAAAACCCGTAAGAATTGGCAGAGAGAGTTCAAATTGAGTTGAGAAGCTACTCTGGAGATTGCTCTTATTCAAGCTTCAGTTAGACCTTGCCACCTATCATGACCTGCCAACCCCTAACCAGGACCATTCCAGCCAATCCTAAAGAACATCTAGGGCAATATATAAGATTCCACAAGGGGTCCATGTACTAGTGTAACTTTCCAGAAACCTACAACCTCCAGATGGGTCTCTAGTCCCGATAAATCCTGAAACCTAGAGGGCCAGCCTCTCCAGAACATCAGATAGTTCCATGGCCCTACCCCATATTAGTGACAGACCCTTCCAAAATGAAAAATTAAGAATGGCAATAGCCCAAACACCTCTAAAGAGAGGGATGGAAAGATCAAAGGTGATGGTGGAATTATACAGAGAAGACAGGATTTAACAAACACATATGAATGCTGAATCATTAAATTGATAACTTTTAGTCTCCAGTATGTTAGAACAGCTAAAAGTAAAAACCTAAAATTGTGGAATTGTAACCCATGTCAAACTCTAAAATATGTTCTACAACTAATTGTAGTGCTGTGCTTTGATATTTAAAGCTGTTTTGTATATGTTATTTTTCACAAAAAAAAGAAGTAAAAAGGTTGATTATGATGATAAAAAAATATTTAAGCCCTCTAGCCTCCTATATTCTGGAGCAGCTAGGAGGAAAAATATGAGAGGATCATATGGTAGCCCATGACAAACTCTGGGATCTGTCCTGCAACTACTTGTTGAAGAATGCTTTGAAAACTATTGCTTTTTTATTTCTTTGCTTTGTATATATGTTATATTAATCAAAAAAACCATAAGACTGTAAAATAAAAACAGTGAACCATAATGTAAACTGTGGGCTATAGTTAATAGTATAATTATAATAATATTGTTTCATCAATTGTAACGAAGATACCATACTAATGCAAAATGGTAATAATAGGGAAAACTGTGTGTGATGGGGGAATATTTGGGAACTCTGTATCTTCTGCATAATTTTTTTGTAAACCTACAACATCTCTAACAAAAAATAAATTGAAAAAAATTAATTATTTTTATCTAATCAGTTGCTTACAGATTAAAGGGATTAAAGAAGAATAAGTAGAAAATTGAAGGACAAAAATTATTCCAAGTTTTGAACCTGATAAAAGGGATATTGATGGTAAAATGAGGAAAGTCAATTAATTTTTTTTTTTTTTTTGCATGGGCAGGCACCGGAAATCAAACCCAGGTCTCCGGCATGGCACGTGAAAATTCTACCTGCTAAACTACTGTGGCCCTATTTTGTTTTATTTTTGAAAGGCAGAACTCTAATGAAATCAGTTTTAGATTCTTCATTTGACATTCAAGATAAAATATACTTGGCATCGAGAAGACCTCATTAAGTGGTCAAAGTTAATGTAATTGGATAGTAGGTAGTTAGATTAGTGCATCAAAGAGGAGACAATTAGAAAGATTTGGGAGTTAGTAGCATGGATGTAGAATTCCAAGTGTTGTGCAGAAGAGTGTAATACAGATATTTGAACCCTGGTATTATGACCTTATCACCGGAGGAAAAAAAATTGCCCATTACAGTAAAATAAAAAGAAAATATTAGAGAGTAACCATCTTTAATCTATTAATGTTTCTCTTCTAACCAGGGAAACATGAATTAGGTTGGCATTTGTTACTGGCATAACTATCTGTTAATGCAATTATGCACATCTTCAAAATTTAGGAATGAAAATCCAGTGTCCAAAACCTTTGAATTCCAAAGAAAGCTTTGCTTAGACTGCACTGGTAATCCTCTTTCCTAATACTTTTTGGACAAAAATTGCCATCTTGGACTATGCTATTCATGTTTTTTTGTCTTATCTTAAAATTGATTGGACATTATTGGCATGTGAATATTTTGAGGAAGAAAGGCAGTTTTGGGGACAGGTTACTGTTCTAGGCTACTCAGCACTGAAGAAGCAAAGCATCTCCCTTACCAGACTTTTCCATTCTTTACTTAAAAAAGAAATGGTATATCTAAAAAAAGACATACCACAGATGCTTGGAAAATTCTGCCTGAACAAGTCTTCCATGAGAATAATACATAGATTTATGTCTTCCATGAGAATAACACATAGATAAGTGCTAAATAATCTAATAAAGCATAGTGATGATGCTGGAATCAATTAGTCAGCTATGTATTTGTGTAGAAATCTTCTAAAATGGTTTTATATGATATAAGGAAATGTGGCAATGAAATTGGAAATTAACTTACTAAAATTAGACCATGTAGTAATCATATGATCAGAGCTTTCTTCTAGCCTGGAGACTATTTGCAAAGAAATATATTTTACTGAGCCATGACAAAATAGATTAAGGGGCCGTAAGAGAGAAAGTGGCATTTTTAATGGCATAAATTCAAGAACCAAAATTTCATAGTTTCTTTACTTTCATGAATAAATGTTTTCTTCTTTTTAGTGTATACCTTGGAGAAGAGAATGAAGATAATCAAAACTAGATTTTGTAATGCATTAATCAGCAAAGCATGAACATTTTCAAAGAGTTAATTGTTGGGAAAATATATTTTCTTTTATTTCTATATCTGTATAGAAATAAAATCTCTATGAAAAATGACAAATACAAGAATCAGCAATATTCTTGCAGTTAGAAAAATATGCAATTTTATTACAATTTCAATAAACTCAAGCTACAAAGTAGCTTCCTGTAATCTTCTGACTTTGGTTGAGGGATGGCACTGAGGTATACAAGAATTATTGGTAATTTTTTTTTGACTTGGTTAAACTATGATTAGTTTTCTAGGCGACACATTTTTTTAGGTCACGAATCTTATGAAGATAGGTCTTTAGTTCTAATTTGGCTTGGATTTGAATTGTTCTGATGCTTTTTCCAAAAAATACAATGCTCCAAGTACTGTTTCGGACCATATCTTAAAGCCCCTTTTCATTACAGTAATTAGTATATGCCGCTATCATAACGATTATCAAATACTATTTTAACTATATGTCTTTTCCCCTACAAAATATAAAATGCTTAATTGCTGGGTTCTTGTCTCTATGTTTTTTGAGTCTCTAGACTTGACCCTAAAGCTGGGTACATAGTAAATGATTAATAGTTTGGGGAGGGTGTGAGGAAGGAAGGGAAAAAGAAGAGAGTTCCCCAGGTGATCAAACCCTAAAAGTTTGAGAACCACTGCGTTAGTGCTAACGTAGATGAAGGGGCAACACTCACATTTAAATATTTTTTATAATTTCAAAGAAAAAAAATTAAACTTTCACTAAAAAAACCACATTTTCTTTTTTTTTTTTTTTTTTAATTTGCATATGGGCAGGAAGCACCAGGGATCGGACTCCAGACCTCCAGCAAGGCAGGTCGGAGCTCTGCCTGCTGAGCCACGGCAGCCGCCCCACATCTTCTTTAAAAGAGATATTCCTACTACAAAACTTTTAAATGTTTATTTAGAGAGGGATGGAAAGAAAAACTCCCAACTTTTCCGTTTCCGTTCTCCTTTTGTAGGCCCCTTTCCCACTCCTAAATTTCCAGTTAGAAATAATGGTCTAATGTCTATCTTTGTGATTCAGAGTTTTAAAATTCTGTTTGCAGTAGCCCTCGACAAATTTTTTTCTCTAAGGTAACAAGGAGCGCATTCTATCATAATCGGCAAGAGCAGAAGCTGGAATCTTGCAAACGAATTTTTATTTCAGTTCAGTCACGAGGTAACTAATAGCAATGTGCTTTTTACCGTTTTTGAGCCTGATTCCTTGCATCTGTAAACCCAAACCCTAAGAAGACTAACGGAGATGTACGTAGAGCGTTCATCGTGACTCCTGAAGCCGTTTGCACTTCCCGGAAGAGGGAAAAGCCGCCACAGTTAACTCCAGTGAGAAGCGGATGGAGGAGACTGATCCAGAGAGACTTTTACCTTCTTCCAGCCCTCAAGGACCATCCTCGCCCGTCAGCACTCCCAAGGGTTCCTAGAGAATTCAGCCCGGCGGGGGTGGTGGTTGTGGTGCGAACCTGGGACTTGAATTTTTTTCAAAAACTCTTCCACGTCATTCGCCAGCGGAGAGAAAGGAGAACCAGCGCAGTACTGCCGTAGGAACTGCCTCACGCTGATTTCTGTCTCTTTAAGAGCTCCCCGCTCACGTCGGTGCCCCGGCAGAAGGCGGAACCGGAAGTTGTGGAGAACGCGCCGATTTCAACATGGCGGCCGTCGGTTCCTCCGGGCCTTTAGCTCCGGAAACCGTGGCCGCCCAGCTCTTGGGTGTCCTGTGGTTCGCGTCAGTCACCACGGGACCTTGGGGGGCTGCCGCCACCTCCGGGGGCGAGGAGACGCTTAAGTGTGAGGACCTCAAAGTGGGACAATATCCTCTGTGGGGAGCGGGAGGCTCTGGGTGAGGTAGATTTGGGTCTCGAGTGAGTCGTAGCCCTCAGCACCGAATAGGGCTGTCCTGAAAGGAACGCGACTTACAGCCCCTTATGACCGAAGAACCCCGGGAGATAGAAGGGTGCGGGTGGAAAGGATGGAGGCCACTTTGGTCGTTGCACTGGTAATACAAAGATAAAACAGACTCTCTCCTGGGAAAGTTTGCCGATTTAGGGGGAAACACGCAGATCTTTAATAACAGTACAGCAAATGTGTGTTGCCCGTTACATATGTTACTTCAAATAATCCTCAAATTCCGTGAAATGCCATATGCGGCGGAGCGAATTCTGCTCTATGTTGTAACTTTGGGTAATTTATTTGGTCTCTGTTTTCTCACGAGTAAAAATGGGAGTAATAATAATACCAACTTAAAGAGCCATTATAATGTTTTAAAGCATTTAGAACTGGGCTTGGCTCACGGGATATATGAGCTAGCAATATCTTACAGAGCAGGAAAGCTGACGCTGAAGGGTTAAATGAATCTGCCAGTTGTTTCTCAGCACTGGCGAAGAGACGAAGGGACGAGATGCAATGGGATTTATATTCAAATTAAAATTGCTACTTTTCTACAAAATTAGATACTGTTTGATACGAATTATAGAACAAGAACTAGTAACAGAAGCCAGAGATTTAAGAATTTGTGAAAGGAAATCTTCAAATTAAGAAAATTCTAACCCATAGTATTTTTAAGTGAACTGAGGAGAGACAGCCACTATTTGATTTTTATAATAGAATAGCTCTAACTTGTTGAACACCATTATACTTAGAGTTTGAGAATCACTGACCTCATAAGTTGAATCCTGTTCTTGGCAAAAATATCATCATGATTCTAAGAAAGAAATTGGGCAGAATGAAGAGATTGGGCATGATGATTCTAAGAAAGAAATTGCAACCTGGAGAGAAGTGGCTGAGCATACAGGGCCGTGAGATAACAAATAAAAAATTTCTGTTATTTCTGATGTAAAGATGGTTTCTAGTAGCTGTTCCAAAACCTCAAATAGAGGTAATGTTCTCTTCTCCAGGAACATCTTGTGAATACCTACCCATTTCAGTTCCAACAATAAAATATTTATGGAGCAAATATTCCCTGAGTGTTTGAACACCTACAGAATAATTACTATACCTTTTTGAAAGCTTAAAACCCTGTCAGGGTGACCACACAGACCCGACTACATTGAACCATCTTGCTTGGGTTGAAAATTGCTTTAGGCTTGGAATCAAGAGACCCGATTTTACTACCTCTTCCCTATTTAACTTTGGATAGGTAACTCAAACTTTGAACCTCAGGTTGTGTGATGTGGGGAATAATAGTATCTACTTCACAGCGTTAGTTGTGTTACATGAAATTATGTGCCTGGCAATAGCAGGAACCCAGTAAATTAGTACAATCCAAATCACTAGACAGATTTGTTTTTTAGCTTAAAGCATTCTTATGATAATGTGATTTAAGATTTTTTTCATTTTTCTTTATTTTTTGTGCTTCTGCCCCGACTATGATCTTTATGGAATGTATACTCTGCTAGAGCTTTTAACATAAGTTAATGCTCAGGTATTGTTTAGCAACACTGTAAATATATTTGTGCCTGCATTTGTTGACTTGGGCAGAGTATCATCCTCTCTACATGTGACTATAAATGTGAATGTAAAATGAGAGATTTAAAGATGAGGAAAATGTTTTGTGTTGAAATACAGTTCATATTTCCTTAACCTGTCTTACATATATTTGTAAAGATCCAAAAATAAGTGATGCTACGCAAGAACCAGTTAACTGTACAAACTACACAGCTCATGGTAAGACTTCCAGAAACATATCTAAAAATAATATTTTAAAAGCAAACTATTTCATAGATAAATTTACAATAATTAAATGTGTTTTTTTTCCTTAAGTTGTAACATTGTTATCCAGTTTCTAAAACAACTAGAATTGAGAGGAAGTTGTCAATATTTACTTTTAAAAACACTCTTACTACTATGGGCAGGGGGCGGGGGTAACCTAGGTATGGAGTCCGGTGCTCCAGTGTGTGCACTCCTGTGGGCTCCATGCCTCCACACCAGGCTCCAGCTTTCTGCCTCTCAGTTCCTCAGCCTCTGCAATCATGGCTGCTGCATGTGATGGAAAAGGCTCTCCCAGGAGTTTGAATACCCACCTCTACTTTTCTGGAAACAGATCTTTTCCCTCTCCCTGGTGTTCCCCTCTTGGACTTGAAACAGCTCCTTTTGCCTGGAGGGGAGAGGTGGGGAGAGACATGTCAGAGAGGAATTTCCCAAGTCAGTCTTTCCCAGCTGGAACAAAGCCTTTTAGCTCCAAACTCTGGAGAACAAAGAGAACACCTTCTGGCTCTAAACTCTGGATAGGGGCTGAGGGAGGAGCCAGGAAGTGTGCCAGCAGCTTTTCCCATGGCACCCCAAAGCTGTGCTTTCTTGATTTGCCCAGCAATTGCAGCCCTTCAGCTGTCTTCTGCAGCTCTTAGGAAGTATACCACCTTTAAGTCTCTTCCACTGCTTTTGTCTGGGGTGAGTTGGAACAAAGGCTAACCTCAGACTCAGGTCTTCAGTGATCTGACATCACTAATCAAAAGCAGTGATCATTGATAAGCCCATGCCCACCCTGGATCTTAGGCAAATGGATTTTTATGTCCCTTTCTGAATCCAGGAAGCTATGCCAGGGGCCAGACCTGACTGCTGCCTACTGCGAGAGTGGGGCTTGACACCAGTAATTGCTGTGTATTTACTGTATGTGTTGGTTTTAATCTGTTATGTACCCCAGAAAAGACTGTTCTTTTAATCCATCCACATGGGGGAAGTCCTGTTGTTGGGTGGGACTTTTGATTAAGTTATTTCCATAGAGATATGACCCAGCCCACTCAAGGTGGGTCTTCATTCTTCACTGGAGTCCTTTAAGAGGGCTTATGGGGAGAGAGAGAGAGAGAGAGAGGGCGCAAAAAGAAAACACCCCAGGAGAAACTGAGAGAAAAAGAAATGCCCAGAGACATTTTGGAGACTGCCATTGAAATCAGAAGCCTGGAGAGAAGGACCAGCAGCCGTTGCCATGTGCCTTCCCATGTGACAGAGGAAGCCCTTCTTCAGAGAAAGTATCTTCCTCTTGATGACTTAATTTGGACATTTTCATGACTTAGAACGGTAAATTTGTAACCTGATAAAACTCCTTTGAAAATCCATCCTATTTCTGGTATATTGTATTGTGGCAGCTTTAGCAAACCAAAACACTGTAATTTACCAGCCTTTTCCCACTAGTCTCTGGATGCTGTACAATGTTTTACTGGACTCTAGAGTTTTGAAATCGTTGATTCAGACAGTTCTTGCCTGCTTAATAGTTCTGGTGGAGGGATGAATTCCTGGAGCTTCATACTCTTATCCTCTCTATAAATAGGGCCTTTTGATGAGGCTGCTTCATTTAAGGTGTGGCCCCAGTGAATCAGGTTGGGTTTTAATCCTGATTATTGGAGTCCTGTATAAACAGAGTGGAAGTCAGATAAAGAGAGAATTCACAGGGAATAGCTAGAAGCTGGAAGAAACTGAAATTCAGAAGAGAAAATAGAAGATGCCACCATGTACATTGCCATGTGACAGAAAAACCAAGGACCAAGGATCTGTTACAGCCAGTCCCAGAATGCTGTAGTCTTGTGGGAGAAAATATCACCATGCTGGTGCCTTGTTTTTGTACTTCTCCTAGCCTCAAAACCTTAAACCAATAAATTCCCATTGTTGAAGCCAAAAAAAAAATACTCTTTTAATTATATAAAATGGGAAGTTTTTCATTTTCAGTCATTTCTTTAACCTTTGAGTCAGTTTGTATAGCTTTCTTGATGTGCTTTATTTACCAAGCTATGTTATGCAGAGCTTGAAATGGGAAGTTTAATAGGTTACACTGAGAAACTGTGTTATCCATAATATGTACTATAAAAAATACAAAGGTACATCCTAAGTATAAAAATAGTGCTGTAAAAATTTTAAGTATGCATCAGTATTTTCTTAGTGTTTTGATAATGGATAACACCATTAGTTTAGTCTGATAATTTGGGGGAAGCTTCTATTCTAAAATGTGTGTTTAATCCAGGTAAAAACTGATACATGTATTTATGATTAATCTTCTAAAGGTATATGTGTTAGAATTTGATGGTCATCAGGGCCATTTAGCATTCTTATTTGCTGTGGTACCCAGCATTATAGTATCATTTTTGGGGGAAAAATACCCATTCAGTATATTCTCATTATTTTATAGGCTGGACAGGAAATAATATTGATGTTTTCTTTATCATAAAAGCTATTCTTAAACAGATTCATAATGTTAATAAGATTAAAGAATTGTTACAGAAAAACTTATTCATAAGTATCTCATTCAAATAATCTCTTGATTAAGAATATATGTATATATTCATATATACAGATATCCTTTTATCTTCTCTTTCTTTGTTTCTTGGCACACTGTTGGTACAATTCTAATCAGCAGAGATATTTGAAAGTAAATTGTATTACAATTTTATAATTTTGACTTTGTTACTGTTCTAAAGTAGTGAAATTTTACCATTAAACAGTAATTGGCTATATATATGATTTGTTTACAAGATTTTCTTAATATTTAAGCATTTATTTATTTCATATGTATTAAACTTAATTATTTTCCAAGAAATTCCCTCTTTAGTTAATAACTATGCTCTGATCTGCCTGTTTTATACTTCTAAGTCTTTATAATCAGCTTTTGGAACACAGGGAATAGAGTTGATACACATAAAGAAGAATCAGCTCTGAAATACAGTGTTTCAACCATATACGTAAAACTAAAACTGTCAAAATATGAAAGTTTGAACAACTAATAGTATCTAGTTGAAAAATAGAAAGATATAGTTCCTTAGTTTTAAATATTTTTACAAGTCATTTTACAGCTCATCTATAAATGTTTGGTTTTTTAAAATTTTGTATGGAACTTATCGTCTCAAAAAATAATGCATTTCTGTTAGGGAAGGTGGATTGGACAATAACTCCAACTGAAATTATAGTGTTTTGTATTGCAGATAACTTTTTAAGACCTGATTTTAGATAGTCTGCAGTAAGATGTAACAAGGCTGTATGACAAGAAAGTGACAGCTTCACACTGAGCAAATGCAGGTTAATACTTTTAGAGAAAAATTATCCAAAAATTCTATGTTTTATGGCATAGATCTCCAATTTAGAACTTACTAGCTTGAGGATTTGACTTTTAACATTGCTTTTTTTGAAGAAAAACCTTTGTTTGGCTATAGTTATTCTTGCAGGTCACTTCTTGGTGAAGGTGAGATGGCATTACCGAGACAGAAATTTTAGCTTTCTTAACAAGATATCTCTAACTGACTTACATGCCTGATACCTAAATCACTGGTCTTCAAACTGGAGTACATCTATCCCTGGGGCTGAACAAAGCTTTCCAAGAGGTAAACAGGTACAGGTGTCTTTAGAGAATGGATTTCCAGATCCTCTGCTTTTTATATGTTCATTTTTTCCTAAAATGGATCTTCCTGAGAACTATGTAAAATTTCTGAATTTTAAAGGACAGCTATTCATCTATATTCTCAAATGGATGATGATGGCTATGAAATTACTGTAGATTCCAATATATTCATTTAAAAGAGTGCTATTACAATTTAATTTTAGTTGGAGTATTTACAATACAGTGGTAATTACATTATTTGCAACTATTTAAATCCATGATGGAAAATTCTAGAGTAAATAGTTCTGTAAAATTCTTTTAGGGTGTGTGTGAGCAAAAATGTTTGAAGACCACTAATCTAGATCAGGTTTCCTCAACCTCAGCACTATTGATGTTTTGGACTGGATAATTCTTTGCTATGGTGAGGCTGTCCTGTGCATTGTAGGATGTTTAGCATCATCCTTCACCTCTACTCTTAGATGCCAGGAACAGTCCCCAGTGGTGAACACCAAAAATGTCTCCAGACATTGCCAAATGTCTCCTGAGGAACAAAATTGCCCCTGGTTAAGAACTAATAGTCTAGACCATATTGATGTACTTTCAGTCAATAACATAAAATATAAGTATTTCAGGTGTTTGCTATTAATCTCAATTTGGAGTTACTACTGTATAGCTCTCATCAAAGCATGACCTAAGATGGGAGACTTTTAAGAGATACAGTGTAGGAACATGATAATTTATTCACAGGAGTCAATAAATTATATCCCTCTATCAAGTCAGGTGGCCAAATAGCTACATATAAATTGTCTTTTAACTTTTGTCCCTTCTCTTTTTAGACCTTAATATTATACCCTTGCTTTCATTTGAGGTCGTTGTATGAAATGGTTATGTGGAAAACTTCTCTATTGTTTTGTAAAATTTCTTATTGAGGACATTCTCCTTTATGTTCCGTTTTGCTCATATCATGGAACACCAAGTTCCTGCACCAACTTAGAGGTGAATTGGTATGCTTGCTTTCTGTTGTACCACACCAGCTATATTAAAGCCTTTTGTCTTAACTTCGAGGAAGCTGTGAGCTAAATTTGTTGCTCAGGGTGTCTTCCCTTAGCCTAGTTTCCTAGTACATTATTTCTTTACTCATGCTCCCTATCCCCCCTTCATTTTATTAATTTTTTTCTTGTTTAAACAGCTCTCAGTTGTGCTGAATCTTTTATTGTAAATACCTCATTGTTTTGGAAATTTAAATGCATTTGGTAAATAAATAAAATGCATTAAGGTAATGTAATTTGGACTACCAGTAACCCCTAAAAAGGATGCCAAAGCCATTATAGGACTTTTTCCCTAGGTGTCATTTTCCCAGTGTACTACCTTGGCCTACAAAAGAACAAATGGTTTTTTTGAAATCTTAAGAAAATAATTATAAACTAGATGGAAAATACCATCTTCCCCTCATAAAACTCTGAATTATCTGTGTTTCTACCTACATTAGTAGAAGAAGTTCTGTGTGCATTTTTCTCAAAACAAATAAACAAATCTAGAATTGTTGAATCTTAACAAAGAAGTGTTTGCTGAAACTAGCCTAAGACTGTCAGTGCTTTTCAGTATAAAATTCACCATTTTATACTGGAGGAAAAGGGACTAATTTTTGTTGAATACCTACCATATGTTTAGTCTTCTGTTAGATACTTCATCTTATTTAATCCATGCAATGGTCTATGAGGTAGGTCATCTTAGTGCCACTTTTACCTACAAGGAATCCAAGGTTTTGAAAGGGGCAATGCCCAAAAAAGAAATAATCTCTTCTCACTCTGTAGTTGTTGCATTTTCAACTTCAGGACACCTGACTCATAATAAGTTCTGTAAGCTTACTTCTTCTTATGTCACCTGGAGTATAAGTAAAGATCGAAGTTGCTAAATTTTGAAATAATATACTACTTCAAGTCCTAGAGGGACTCTAGAAATAGAAATACATTAAAAATAAATAAAATCTTAATTTATGGCAGCCATTATTTACAAGAGTTGATATAAGCTGAAAATAAAATCTAGATTATGTTAAAATAGTTTAATAGATAAATTACTCAGTGAGTTTCCAATAAAAAATCAGGAGGTATTCTTTCATTCTTGGGATGAAGTAATGGGCAGTAATATTGTGCTCCTTTGCCATCTTTGTCATACGTAGGCAATTGAACTAGATGGGCCATGCATCTAACCCAGTGTGGCAATCCTAATACTTTTATTAAGATATCAGTATATCATTTTTATTTTCATCTTGTATGGGAGTATATACATAATGTAGCTTTTCCTCTCTAAAGTAAAACATTATGTTAGTTGTTATATAGGGAGGTGGCTTGTTTGTTATAATATTTTATTTCCTATGTGTTTTGCTAGTTTTAGAAAAAACATAATTGTATACCTTTCCTGCAGAAAAAAAGAATAATGGTTTCTTGACTTTTTTCTATCTTCAGTTCCATGTTTTCCAGCACCCAACATAATTTGTAAGGATTTCAGTGGCAATGAAACACATTTTACTGGAAATGAAGTTGGTTTTCTCAAGCCTATATCTTGCCGAAATGTGTAAGTTCATTACTGAAGTTTAAATTTTCAGATTACCTGCTTGTGTTGTACATTGATTGCATAGAGTGAAGAGATAAAGAGTTAATAATGGGAAAAATCCTGCACTAATACAACTTCAATCTTTTTGCTTGTGTCAGGAAAACATCTATTTTAAGTGTGTATATATATATATATATTTTTTTTTGATAAACATGATTTGCCAAATAGAACTGGGTTCATTATATGGGTAAATAAAGAATATAAATGACCTTATTGTTTGTCAATTCAGGCTAATTTATGCCAGCAAAGGCATTATGAGACAATTCTGTTTTTAGAATTTTGGAGATTTCTAAAGTACAAATCAAAGGATTGTGTACCTATACTATTAGAAGCACACTAATTATTATTACTCATTTGCACATTAAGAGCATTTTGAAAAGTTGGTTTCATTCTTTGTGATAGATGTGGATGATAAATGGTCATGTTAAACAGAATGTAAAAGTTATTGGTTTGGTATATATTCTAGTCTACTAGCTATCAGAATGTAATATACCAGAAATGGAATGGCTTTTTAAAAGGAGAATTTAATACATTGCTGGTTTACAGTTCTAAGGCCGAGAAAATGTCCCAATTAAAGCAAGTCTATAAAAATGCCAAATTAAGGCACCAACAAGAGGTTACCTTCACTCAAAAAAAAGGCCAGTAAAGTTCAGGGTTTCTCTCTTAACTGGAAAGGCGCATGGCAAACATGGTCTGCCAGCTTCCTCTCCAGGCCTCTTGCTTCATGAAGCTCCCCCAAGGGTGATTTCCTTCTTCATCTCCAAAGGTTTCTGGTTGTATGGGCTCACCTTGTGGCACTAATTCTAAAGGGACTTTCTCCAAAAATGTTTCCTTTTTTTTTTTTTTAATTTGGGGACAAGAGTCTATACATTTTATTTGAAAAATACGTGACCACTAGCCATTTTCAGCATATGCATATGAAAATTTTGAGCTCATGAGAACACCATTTTATAATCTTATCAGATTGGTTTTATGAAGAATACAGTAAAAATAGAGAACTATTGAACAATCTGATTCAAAGTCTAGAAGACAAAACTAAATGCAAACTGATGACAAATGAATCCCGACATAATATATTTGCCACTGATTGCTACATTTAATATAGTGTCAGTTCCTTCTGGAGCTAGCCCATTTTCAGATTACCTGCTTGTGTAAAGAAGCCACATTTTCCGTGGTTTTCAACTGTTTGTTTTTCCAAGGTTTTTATCTTTGCTCCCTGAAGTTTTAATAGGACTTTTCTCAAAGTATCTCACTGCTATCTGCAGAGCATCTCCTCCTCCATCATCAGCATGTTAATAATTTTCCTCTGGATTGTTTTGTCCATGTTTCACGATGCTCTCTGAGTCACTTGGTTTCTCTGTTATTTTCCAGACTGAGAGGCTGGTTTGACAACTTTTACTACCCTCTGTAGTCCTCTTTTTTGTCCAGAAGTTCTTAACTCTTTGAGTTGACATTACTGCATATGTCCAGTCCCACTTCCTTAGAACAGATGAGGCCAGAGCAGAAGAGTAAATATGTCTTTACAATCCAGAGGGAAGTTCCAGGTTTCAAGTTGTTTCCTACAATCTTACGGAAAGAATGGCACATGAACTGCTTCTGACGCCATCCCGCTGAACTATCTCATGGCTTCCCAAGTATCCCTTTCACGGCCTTCACCCCGTAGTGAGCCAACTTGGCTACGACTAGTGCACTGAGCAGATTCCTGGGCAGGAAAAAACTGACTCCAGCCATACCTATACGGGTAGACGCATCTTCAGAAATTGGGGAGATTCCCTTTGCTTTTCCAACTCCCAATTTGTGCAATGTTTAATACCTGATTACCTGACACACTCCCAAGCCCTACCTCTCCCTGTTTCCTGTTTTAAAGGATTCCATTAAACTAATCTAGACTCACCGGGAAAGGGTGGAGTCACAACTCCATGGAAGCTATCTAATCAAAAGTTACCACCCACAAATGGGTGGGTCACATCTCTATGGGAACAATCAAAAAGCTCCCAGCCAGCAATGTTAAATGAGGATTAAAGGACATGGCTTTTCTGGGGTATACCCCAGATTCAAACTAACCCAGTGTATATTAAGACAAATGGCTTTATTTTTTAGAAGCGGTCTCTGTTTAAAGGTCTTTTGAGTTTGCTTTTTGTTTTTGCCACAGTAGAGTTAACATCTTAAATTTCTGCTTAGTTTTACCCATTCTTATATCAAGAAATAATAAGTATTTGCCTGTTTCTACAGGCTCTCTTAAAATTCTTAGAAAGAGAGTCCTTTTTTTTTCTCTTGACCCTATTTCATTGTGTTAATGAGGACCTTTATAGTCTCTCTTGCTATATAATCCATACCAATCACTTAAGCTTCTTGGGCCCAAGATTTCTCATTAGTAAAGTAAAAGCTATTAAAATGGAAGTATTTCCAAAGTACCTAGATATGGTTTAGTCAATTTTAAATATGTAGATTGTTTTATACCTTAAATATTCCAGAAAGACAAATAGTGAAGTGCTGGTCCAAGGTATCAGAGGTTGTAATACAAAAAATATGAAAATCATATGTTGAGAACAGCTAAACACTCAGGTTAGACCTTAAAGGTTTGTGTTACCTTTGCTGAGTAACCTTGATAGTCTGTTACTTAATTTCCAGTGAGCTACTAAGTAGCATTTATCTTGCTTACAGACATTGATGTCAATTATAGGACATATAACCATTAAGGAAGCAAGATACTCCAAGTATACTGGCCAATTTATTCCTGTCCTATAGTAAAGATGTAGAATTCCAAGATGGCATTTGCTTGATAAGAAGCAAATCAAAACAAGGGGAGTCAGATTGATGGATAATTTTGATAGTAAGAATCACAAAACAAAGATGAATTGATATATCCTCCTCCTTTATTAGGATATTCAGTACAAGCCTACTAAAGGGCCAGCTGTCTGGTCAGTAGTATCTCCTATGGACACTACTAAATAAAGACCCACTGACGAATTCTTACTCCTTCAGTATCTCCTGTCTAGTTTCCATTTTATCTTTCAACTCCTCTTAACATATCCTTTTTCAAACTGTATATAATATTAAAATTTCATCTTTGGTATTACAAGCATAGCCGTTCTATAATGTATTCTCCAGAAACTGAAGCCTGATAACTGTATCTGATTACCAAGCCACGCACATATTTGTGCTAGGCATATATTTCAGTCATAGTAGGCTAACTGCTGTAACACATGTCTCCAGAATTTCATTGGCCTAACACAAAGTTATTTCTCAACCACATCATAGTCCAGTTTGGGTTAGAATGGATGTCAGGATGAGGTAAAGTGGTGTGATGGTTGCTCAACAGTCATGCAGGGACTCCACTCCTTTCAGTTTGTGGCTTTGCTTCCTCTAGTCCTTGGAATCCTTTCTACTCAGCCAACAGATGGGAAAGAGGAATGGGTACCTCTTGGAGGAGTATTTTATGGGCCTGGACTAGAAATCTCTTCTGTCCTCATTTCATTGGCCTTAACTCAGTTATAGGCTAGGAAATGTAGTTAAGTTGTATGTCCAGAAGAAAAACAAATTTTTTGGTGAACAGCTAGGCAATCTCTGCCTCAATACCAATCTTCAGATTATTCTTTAGGGTGGTTTACTTATATAATTGCTTTTCAAGTTTCTTTCCTTTTCCCTGCAAACTTCTTCAAAGAGTTGCTTCTGTAATACTTATCTATCATAAATTTTTTGTCTAGTGCCAAATGCCATACTGAAATTCACCAGTGATATTTGTTGCTTTATCAGATAGGTATTTGATATAGTTGTAGTTTTTCAACAGCATTTGGCTATTCCTGTCTTAAAATACTTTCTTTGCTGGGCTTCTAGCATAAAAAATTCTTCTGTTTCATTTGATTCCTGTTCCTTTGCTGTTCCTTAAATTTTGATATCCCCTAGATTATATCTTTGGTTCTTATCTCTTTCTCATTTATCTTTTCATAGTCTTTATATATTTTAAGGTCCTTTTTCATAGTCTTTATATATTTTAAGGTCCTTTTTCATAGTCTTTATATATTTTAAGGTCCAAAACTGAAGCTATCATCTTTTCCATCAAATAATTTTCCTCTTTCTCTTAGTGAATAGCATCCTGTTTTACCCAGTTTCCTAAGCCAAAAACTTTGGAGTCATTCTTGACTTCTCCTTTTCTTTAATTTTCTACATTTAGTCTTGTTTTCTGCTTTTTTAAAATTTCCCAATTTTGTTCACTTCTCTCACACTGCTATTGTCCTTTAGGTTTCAGTCTGAGTTTGTACAAAGCCTCCTAATTTATTTGTCTGCTTCCAGTGGGTTGTCCCATTCTACTATAGAAGGGGTGCCAACGCTTTCGGATAAAGTCTGACATCATATAATATTAGACACATAAACAAGATCCCTGTCTCATCTTTACCTCCCTGGCATAACTTATTCCTTATTTCTTGCAGGTTCCAATCTCTCTCTTGTCTCTGAGACATTTAACACCGCTCCCAAGTCCCCACAAATGTCCTCATTGTGAGTGCATTGCAAAAACTGTTAAGGATA
>PVIY010038024.1:0-24218 GCA_004026745.1 Myrmecophaga tridactyla | reverse complement strand
AATCTTCCAGCAGCCTAGTCCCACACTCAACCCCTGATATGGCTCCATTACCTGAGGTGACCAGCCAGCTACATGGTGGCAGTTTGATTACTACATGGTGGCAGGAGGTTGGACCACTTCCTTCATGGAAAGGGCAGTGGTTTGTTCTAACTGGAATAGGCACATACTCTGGATATGGGTTTGCTTTCCCTGCATGCAATGCTTCTGCCAAAACTACCAAATGTGGGCTTACAGAATGCCTTATCCATTGTCAAAGTATTCCACACAGCATTGCTTCTGATCAGGGAACATGCTCCACACTAAATGAAGTGCAGGAATGGGCACATGCACATGGAATTCTCTGGTCTTACCATGTTCCCCATCATCCAGAAGCACCTGGATTGATAGAACTGTGGAATGGCCTTTTAAAAACTCAATTATGGTGCCAACTGGGTAGCAATACCTTGAAAGGCTGGGGTAATGTTCTCCAGGAAGCTATATATGCTCTGAATCAGCATCTGCTGTTTCTCCCATAGCCATGATCCATGGGTCCAGGAACCAAGGGGTGAAAATGGGACTGGTACAACTCACTATTACCCCTAGTGATCCACTAGGAACATTTTTGCTTCCTGTCCCTGTGATCTTGAGCTCTGCTGGTCTACAGGTTTTAGTTCCAAAATGGAGATTGCTTCCACCAGGAGAAACTACAATGATTCCATTGAACTGGAAGACTGCCACCTGGTTACTTTGGGCTACTCTTGTCCCTGGATCAACAAGCCAAGAAGGGGATTACATTATTGTCTGGGGTGATTGACCCTGACTATCAGGGGGAAATAGGACTGCAACTACACAATGAAGGTAAAGAAGCATTCCCTTGGAATATAGGAAATCCCCTAGGGTGTCATTTAGTACTACCATGCCCTGTGATTAAAATCAAAGGAAAACTGCAACAACCCAATCCAGGCAAGACTACCAATGGCTCTGAAACTTCAGGAATGAAGGTTTGGGTCACCCCACCAGGCAAAGAACCACGGCCATTTGAAGTGCTTGCTGAGGGTAAAGGGAACATGGAATGGGTAGTGGAAGAAGGTAATGATAAATATGAACTATGACCATGTGATGAGCTATAGAAATGAGGACTGTAATGTTGTTTTGTTCTTGTTATACTATTTAAGCTGCAAGATATCAAGTTTAAGCATGAATATTACCAAGGACTTGCACCCTATTCTGGAGAGATTTAATGTGTTTCCAGTTATGTGCAGGACTGTTGAGTATTGTTAGGTGAAAGAGAAAATGTCTTTTTTAATGTTTTTTTATTTAGAAATTAGGTATGGTTTAAGGTGATATGTATAGCTGCAAAGTGGACAAGGGGTGGACTGTCATGGTCAGGTTCATGTGTCAACTTGGCCAAGTGGTGGTACCTGTTTGTCTGGTTGCGCAGGTGCTGGCCTGTCTGTTACAATGAGGACATTTCATAGAATTAAATCATGATCATGTCAGCTGCATCCATAACTAATTCCAATTGTGGTCAGCCAAGGGGAGTGTCTTCTGCAGTGAGTGTTGCTCAATCTAATCACTGGAAGCCTTTTTAAGGAAGATTCAGAAGAAACAAGCTCTCTTCTTGCTTCGGCTGGTGAGCCTCTCCTGTGGAGTTCATCCAGACCTTCCATCAGAATCATCAGCTTCACAGTCTGCCCTCTGGATTTTGCACTCTGTGTTCCCATGGTCACGTGAGACATTTTTATAAATTTTAGATCTGTGAATGTTCCCTGTTTATTCTTTTCTCTAGAGAACCCTAACTAATACAACTCTTAAACAGCAAATTGATAAAAAGTCTACAAGTGAAATTAGAAAATATTTGAGATAAGTGGAAATAAAAATACAATGTGACAAAACTTGTGAGGTGCAGCAAAACAGTGTCCAGAGTGAAATTTATAGCTGTAAGCAGCTACATCTAAAAAAAGAGCACATATCTATAAGCTAACATTATGCCTGACATAAGCAACACTAGAAGAGCAAGCTAAACTCAAAGCAAGGAAGGAGAAGGAAATAATAAAGAGTAGGTTGAAAATAAACAAGATAGAGAAGATGAAAACAGAGAATCAACAATAGAGAGAATAAGATGTCGGTTCTTAGAAAAGATCAATAAAATAATCTAACTTTTAGCTAGACTGATTAAGGAGAAAAGAAAAAGCTCATCTTCTAAATTCAGAAATGTAATGGGGGCATTACTACCCATCTTACAGAATTAAAAGGATTATAAAAGAATACTATGTAGAATACTATGCCAAGAAATTAGATAACAAAGATGACATGGGTAAAGTCTTAGAAGCACAAACTATCAAAAGGAACCAGTGTAAAAATTCTCTATTGGCATTTAATAAGTAAAGAAATTGAATCAATAATCAAAATCTTCAAACAAAGAAAACTGCAGGACAATATGACTTCACTGGTGAATTCTCTCAAACTTATAAAGAATTAATATAAATGATTTTCAAAGTTTTAAAAAATAGAAGAGGGAACTCTTCCTAACTCATTTTATTTTGCCAGCCTTATCCTGACACCAAAGCCAGGTAGTGGCATCATAAGAACACTCTATATCAATGTCCTTTATGAATACATATTTAGAAGTACACAGGAAACACTATAAAACCAAATGCAGTGTCATATTAAGTGATTATACATCATGATCAACTGAGTTTTTCCCAGGTTTGCAAAGGTGGGTCAACATACAAAAGTCAATGTAATGCACATTAATAAACTGAATAAAAGAAATTTCAAAATCATCCCAATTTATGCTGAGAAGGCATTTGAAAAACAATACAATATCGTTTATGATTTAAAACATTCAACAACATAGGAAGAGATGGGGACTTCTTTAACCTGAGAAGGGGCATTTACAAAAAGCCTACAGCTAAATGGTCAAAGACTGGAACTTTTCCCCTAAGATTGGAAAGTAGACAAGGAAACCTGCTTTTACTGCATCTATTCAACATTGTACTGGAACTTCTAGCCAGAGAAATTAGGGAAGTAAAAAATTAAATGCATGCAAATTGGTAAAGAAGTAAAATTATCTTTATTGTCAGATGGCATAATCTTATTTATAAAAAAAATAAAAAAGAATCCACAGAAACTAGTAGAGCTAAAAAATTAGCAAAGTTCAGTATAGAAGATCACTACACATAAATCAATTGTATTCCAGTAATAGCAATAAACAGTTCAAAAATGAAAGTAAATGAACAGATACATTTACAATAGCATAACAATTAAATGAATATTTAGGAATAAATTTAACTAAGAACTTGCAGCACTCATGTGTAGAAAACTACAGATCTGTGCTGAAAGAAATTAAAGATCTAAAGAAATAGAAATATAACCCTTGTTCATGATAGGAAGACTTAATGCTGTTAAGATGTATATTCCCCAAAGTCATGTACAGATACATTGCAATCCTTATCAAAATCCCAGTGTCCTTTTTTGCAGAAATGGAAATGCTCACCTTATAATTATGCAACTGCAAGTGATACCAAAAGGCTGATATAATACTGAAAAAGAAAAGCAATATTTGAGCACCCATGCCTCCTGATTTCAAAATTTATTACAATGCAATGGTAATCTGAATAGCATGGATTGGAACACCATAAGTACATGGAACCTATAGAGCATGAGATTTTGTAGGTTTGTCCAGTGTGATGCCCTGATAAATTCCAAAGTGATTTGAACAGTGAATAAAAAAGTATTTGCAATGTCCCTTTGGGGAAATGGTGAGAAAGGGGGAAAATCCAACGACCCCATTTGGAGAATTCCTGAGATTTTTGCAAGCAGTGGGGACAAACAAATCAATAGACCAATCCCTCTATCTTGGGGTTTATTCATACAAAACTTATCCCTGCAAAGGATAAGCTAAGCCTACTTAAAATTAGGCCTAAGAGTCACCCCCAGACAACCTCTTTTGTTGCTCAAATGTGGCCTATCTCTCTCCCAGCCAACACAGCAAGCAAACTAACAGCCCTCCCTGTCTTTACACAGGACATGACTCCCAGGGGTGTAAACCACCCTGGCAATGTGAGAAAGAAATCCTAGAATGAGCTGGGACTCAGCCTCAAGGGATTGAGAAAATCTTCTTAACCAAAAGAAGGAAGAGAAAAATGAGACAAAATAAAGTGTCAGTGGCTGAGAGATTTCAGTCGAGAGGTTATCCTGGAGGTTATTCTTACACATTATATAGGTATCCCCCTTTTAGTCTAAGGTGAATAAGAGGGGCTAGAGGGAAGTTTATGAAACTGTAGAATTCTATTCCAATAGCCATGTTTCTTGAAGATGATTGTATAATAATAGAACTTTTGCAATGTGAAAACCTTGAGTCTGATGCTCCTTTTGTCTATGGTATGGACCATACCATATGATATGGACAGATGAGTAAAACATATGGATTAAAAATAAATAAATAATGGGGGGACAAATGTTAAAAAAATATATAATAGATACATGGGGAAAAATGTACCTATTTCAAACTATGGACTACGGTTAACAGTAATATTTTAATATTCCTTCATTAACAGTTAACAAATGTACCACACCAATACTATTGGTCAATGGGTGGGTGGGGTGAAGGGATAAGGGATATGGGAGGATTTGGGTTTTATTTTTTATTTTTATTTCCTTTCTGGAGTAATGAAAATGTTCCAAAATTGATCATGGGGATGTATGCACAACTACATGATGATATTGTGAGCCAGTGATTGTATACTTCATATAGTTTGTATGGTGTATGAGTGTAACTCAATAAAACTGTATTAAAAAAAGTGTGGATTTGCATAGAGATAGACATATAGGCCAATGGAATAAACTGAGAGTACAAATTAAAGCCATATATCTATGGTCAATTTATCTTTATTTTTTCAATTAATTAATTTTAAAAAATATTTTTTGAGAAATCTTCACACATATGATGTCCATACATAGTATACAATCAATGGCTCACTGTATGATCACACACTTGTGTATTCATCACCATGATCATTCTTAGAACATTTGCATCACCCCAGAAAAAGAAATACAAAAAAAAACTCATACATTCCAACCCCTTAACCCCTCCCTTTCATCAACCACTAATGTTTCAATCTACCCAATTTTTTCTTTCTTTCTTTCTTCTTTTTTGGATGCTGTATGGCTGGGGTCACATTTCATTCTTTTTCCATGTGATTATCCCATCACTGAAGCACCATTTGTTGAAGTTTTTTTGTTTTTGGCCGGGGAGGGGGGGAAGTACATGGGCCGGGAATCAAACACAGGTCTCCCTCATGGCAGGCGAGAATTCTACTACTGAGCTACTCTTGCGCCCCCTTAATCTACCCAATTTTTTATCCCTTATCCCCTCCTATTATTTATTTTTTTTTTATCAGTCTGGGTCTTAATCCTATTGCTGGAGTCCTTTTTTCCATTTCTTAAATTAATTTTTAAATTTTTTTAATCATAACAACAAACACAAGCATTCTTACCATATGATCATTCCATTCTACACGTATAATCAGTAATTCACAATATCATCACATAGTTATATATTCATCATTGTTCTAGTTTGCTAGCTGCTGAAATGCAATATATCAGAAACAGAATGGCTTTTAAAAAGGGGAATTTAATGAGTTGCTAGTTTAAAGTTCTAAGGCTGAGAAAATGTCCCAATCAAAAGAAGTCTATAGAAATGTCCAATTTAAGGCATCCAAGGAAAGATACCTTGATTCAAGAAGGCCGATGAAGTTCAGGGTCTCTCTCTCAAGTGAGACGGCACATGGCAAACACAGTCAGGGCTTCTCTCTTAGCTGGAAGGGCACATGGTGAACATGGCATCATCACCTACTAGCTTTCTCTCCTGGATTCCTATTTCATGAAGCTCCCCAGGAGGTGTTTTCCATCTTCATCTCCAAAGGTCGCTGGCTGGTGAACTCTCTGCTTTGTGGTGCTGCAGCATTCTCTGCTCTCTCTGAGTCTCTCATTCTCCAAAATGTTTCCTCTTTTATAGGACTTCAGAAACTAATCAAGACTCACTCAAATGGGTGGAGACATGTCATCCCCTAATCCAGTTTAACAACCATTCTTGACTAAATCACATCAACCAGGAAGATGATTTCATTACAGTTTCAAATATACAGTATTGAATAAGGATTATTCTACCTTTAAGAAATGGGATTTATATCAAAACATGGCTTTTCTTAGGGGGCATACTTCCTTTCAAACCAGCGCAATCATCATGATCACTTCTTAGAACATGTGCATCAATTCAGAAAAAGAAATAAAAAGAAAACAGAAAAAAAATCATATATGCCATACCCCTTACCCTCCCTTTCATTGATCACTAGTATTTCAATCTGCTAAATTTATTTTAACATTTGTTCCTTCTATTATTTATTTTTAATCCATAGGTTTACTTGTCTGTCAAAAGGGTACATAAAAGGAGCGTCAGACACAAGGTTTTCACAATCACACAGTCACACTGTGAAAGCTCTATCATTATACAATCGTCTTCAAGAAACATGGCTACTGGAGCACAGCTCTATATTTTCAGGCAGTTCCCTCCAGCCTCTCCATTATACCATAACTAAAATGGTGATATCTATTTAATGCATAAGAATAACCTCCAGGATAACCTCTCGATTCTGCTTGGAATCTCTCAGCCATTGACACTTTATTTTGTCTCATTTCACTCTTCTTCTTTTTAGTCAAGAAGGTTTTCTCAATCCCTTGATGCTGAGTCCCAGCTCATTCTAGGATTTCGGTCTCACATTGCCAGGAAGGCCCACACCCCTGGGAGTCATGTCCCATGTAGAGAGGGGGGAGGGCAGTGAGTTTGCTTGTCAGGTTGGCTGAGAGAAAGAGGCCACATCTGAGCAATGAGAGGTTCTCTTGGGGGTGACTTTTAGGCCTAATTTTAAGTAGGTTTAGCCTATCCTTTGCAGGGTTAAGTTTCATATAAACAAACCCCAAGATTGAGGGTTTAGGCTATTGCTTTGGTTGTCCCCACTATTTATGAGACTATCAAGAATTCTCCTCTTGCAGAAGATGAATTTTTCCCCTTTCTCACCATTCCCCCAAAATTACAGAAGTTGCCGGTTTACATAAAAATTATGCAGAAATGCAGAGATATTATATACCACCCTCTCACAACCAGAAATAGGCATACAGTTTTCCCTATTATTAACATTTTGTTTTAGTGTGGCAACTTTGTTAAAACTGCTGGAAAATTGGGTGAGCCACGTTGGCTCAGCAGGCAGAGTTCTTTCTTGCCATGCTGGTGACCCAGGTTCAAGTCCTGGTACCTGCCCATGCAAAAACAAACAAACAAACAAAAACCTGATGGAAAATTATTTCAATAATTATATCATTAGCTATAATCCATAGTTCAACTTAGGGTTTCTGTCATAGAGTTCTATGGAAGTCCTATTGACTTAAAAAAACTTTTATACTAAAACAAAAAAAAACTTTTATACTAGTAATATATAGATAATATAAAATTTTCCCTGTGACCACATTCAAATATATAACTCAGTAATCTTAATTATGGTCACAATGTTATGCTACCATCATCATCACAACCATCTGTTCTAGTTTGCTAGCTGCTGGAATATACCAGAAATGGAATGGTGTTTTAAAAGGGGAATTTAATAAGTTGCAAGTTTACAATTCTAAGGCCACAAAAATGTCTCAGTTACAGCAAGTCTATAGAAATGTCCAATCTAAGGCATGCAGGAAAAGATACCTTGGTTCAAGAAAGGAAATCAAGTTTAGGGTTTCTCTCTCAAGTGGAAAGGCAAATGGTGAACATGACATCTGCTAGATTCCTTTCCAGGCCTCTTGCTTCATGAAGCTGCCCCAGGGGCATTCTCCTTCATCTCCAAAAGTCACAAACTGGCAGAATCTCTATCAGAATCTCATGGCTTTCTCTCTTGTTATTCTGAAGCTTTTTCCAGAGTGCTTCATCTCTTAAAGGAGTCCAGTAAACTAATCCAGACCCACCTGGAATGGGTGGGAACATATCTCCACCTAATCAAGTTTAATACCCACACTTGATTGAGTCACATCTCTATGGAGATAATCTAAAGTTTCCAACATACTGTACTGAATAGGGATTAAAGAAAGGGCTGTCTATATAAAATGGGATAAGGATTAAAACATGACTTTTCTAGGGTACATAAATACTTTCAAACCAGCACATTCCACCCTGTGTACCCTTAAAAAGACATATTTTTCCCATAAACAAAATGCATTCATTCCAAAACAATATCAGAGAACCTTATACCATTTCAGAAACAATGCAAATACAATATAAGGTTAAAACCAGTACAAAGTCAGTTACAGGCATGGTCTGTCCTAGAGCAAAATTCTCCTCTGGCACTGGACTTGTAAAACTCAGGACAAGTTATTTGCTGTCAACACACAAAGAAGGAACAGTCATAAGATGCATATACCAATTTCCCTGGGGTGGAATTGGCAGGAGAACAGGTGTCATTGGACCCAAGCAGTTTTGAAAACCTGCTGGGCAAACTCCATTAGATTTCAAAGTCTGAGAGTCATTGATCTTCATGCCTTTGAAAAGTGGCAGCCTCACCCTTTCCAAAGGCTTATGCACTGGCCCACTTATCTCTGAATGCAGCCTTGGGGGACAATGTGGAGATCACCATCTTCTCATCTCCACCCTCTTCAAATATCAAGGCCACACCTGGACTCTGTACCATCTCTGAGGCACATACTCAGCTCCTCTATGTGGTGGCAGCCAGGTTTTCCCCAATCCCCAAGGAATGTACTGCACCCTCTGCAAGGCCTGAGGCAGCACCACTCTTCCACTGAAATGAGGTGGAAGACCCATCCTCTGTCTTTGGAGCAAACTCACCCTCTCCATGTGCTTGGGTGGGTCCACTCTCCTGGCCCAAATTTTCTTTGACTTCAGATCCAAGCTTCTAAGGTTCTTCCTCTAAAGTTATTTTACTTTCACATTGTCCCCTTTCTTACCTCCCAAATCCAGACTGACAGCAGCTCCATTTAAACAGGCCCAGCAGCACTCTTGTTGGCTTTGTATCTGTAAGCTTGGATCATGCCCATCAGACAGAGGTAATTTTCACAAATCCTTCCTGGATAACTCCATTTCCAATGCTGGCTTTCTCTGAAATGGCTGACTGGTTCTACATTTGGCCAAATCCTCATGCAGGGCACTGTTCTCTGGGGTCTCCCTTCCTGAAAGCCCAGAATTTTCCAGAACATCAATTTCTGGTTTCTTTTTACACAAGAGTTCAGTTCCCAACTTATCTCTCTCCTGTCTCATTTCACTATAAGCTGGGAGGAGAAATGAGGCTGCACTTTCAACATTTAATTTGTAAATCTCTTCTGCTAAATATCCAAATTTCTGGCTTTAAGTCTTCCTTCCAGCCAAAGTCATTAGTCAATTTTGCCAGATTATCTAATATTTTAAAAGGATTGTCTTCCTTCCACTTTGCAATGACATGTGCCCCATTTCTTGTCTAGAGCCTCATCAGAGGTATCCCTAGAGTCCACATTTCTACCAACAGTCTCTTCAAAGCATTTTAGGCCTTCTTTATCAAGCCTTTCAAAACACTACCAGAATCTCCCCTTTATCCATTTAAAATGCCATTCCAACATGTTTGTTATTTGCAAACTACAGCAGCATCTTACCTCTCTGGTACCAAAATCTGTTCTAGTTTGCTAGTTGCTGGAATATGATATATCAGAAACTGAATAGCTTTTTAAAAAGGGACTTAAATGAGTTGCAAGTTTACAGCTTCACAGCTGTCAAAATGTCCCAACTAAATCAAGTTGATAGAAATGTCCAATCTAAGGCATGCAGGGAAAGAAACCTTGGTTCAAGAAGGCTGATGAATTTCAGGGTTTCTCTCTCAAGTGGAAAGGCATATGGTGAACATGGCATCTGCTATCTTCCTCTCCAGGTCTTTGGCTTCATTTTCCTTCATCTCCAGAGATTGCTGGTGGGTGGACTCTGTCTCTCTCAGAATTTCATGGTTTTCTCTCTTGTCATTCTCAGGCTTTTTTCAAAGTGCTTCTTCTTGTAAAGGATTCCAGTAAACTAATCAAGACCGATCTGGAATGGGTGGAGTCACTTCTCCACCTAATCAAGCTAAATACCAACACTTTATTGAATCACATCTCTATGGAAATAATCTAATTAGCATTTCCAACATACAGTACTGAATAGGGATTAGGAGAAAGGGCTGTCTATGCAAAATGGTAATAGGATTAAAACATGACTTCTCTAAGGTACATAAATCCTTTCAACACAGCACACCAGCCAATATCAAAATTTTCTATCATTCAAACAGAAATTCTGTATAATTGAAGCATTAGCTCTCCATTGCCTACCCCCATCCTGGCCCCTGGTAACCTTCATTCTAGGTTATCAATTATTTTCTAATTTTTTCATATCAATGCAGTAATACAATATCTGACCTTTTGTGTCTGGCTTATTTTGCTCAATATGATGCCTTCAAAGTTCATCCACATTGTCACATGTAACAGAACTTTATTCCTTTTTATAGCTGAATAATATTCCACTTTATGTATATAGCACATTTTGTTTGTCCATTCATTGGTTGTGGACACTTGAGTTGCTTCCATCTTTTGTCATTGTACATGATGCTGCTATGAATATTGGTGTGCAAATATCTCCTCCCCCTGTTCTGAATTCCTTTGGTATATACATAAAAGCATGGTTGCCAAGTTATACAGTAATATTATACTTAACTTTTTGAGGAACTGCCAAGATCTTTTCCACAGTGCTGAACCATTTTGTATTCCCACCAACAATGATTGAGTGTCCCTGTTTCTCCACATCCTTGCCAACACTTTTTTCTTTTTTAAATATTTCTTTATTGTAAAATGGTAAAAGCAACATATTTTAAAAATACATTTTAACAGGAAGTATTAGAACAAATTTCAAAGTATGGTATGGGTTCCAGTGTCACCATGTCAAGTATTCCTTTCTAACTATTCCAAGACACTGGAGACTAAAAGGAAATATCAATGCAGTTCCAAGAAGATGGCAGAATAGGGTAGATTGAGTTCCACCCTGCTCCAAGGAACAGCTAGAGAACTGATGGGAGGGTGACTGACATGGCAGTTCCAGGGTGTAAGTGATCTGGGAGAGTCTTCTGCACTACATAGAGTGACCCTAGTTTCAAAACCTGAAGAACTGAGAAGAGAGAACAAAAGACAATCCAGCTGGTGCAAACAGCCTGTGCTGGTTTGAAAGGAAGTATGCCCCCTAAGAAAAGCCATGTTTTAATGTAAATCCCATTTCATAAAGGTAGAATAATCGCTATTCAATACTGTATATTTGAAACTGTAATGAGATCATCTCCCTGGTTGATGTGATTTAGTTAAGAATGGTTGTTAAACTGGATTAGTGGATGACATGTCTCCACCCATTTGAGTGGGTCTTGATTAGTTTCTGAAGTCCTATAAAAGAGGAAACATTTTGGAGAATGAGATTCAGAGAGCGCAGAGAATGCTGCAGCACCATAGAGCAGAGAGTCCACCCGCCAGTAACCTTTGGAGAGGAAGAAGGAAAACGCCTCCCGGGGAGCTTCATGAAACCAGAAGCCAGGAGAGAAAGCTAGCAGATGACGCTGTGTTCACCACATGCCCTTCCAGCCAAGAGAGAAGCCCTGACTGTGTTAGCCATGTGCCTTCTCACTTGAGAGAGAAACCCTGAACTTCATCGGCCTTCTTGAACCAAGGTATCTTTCCCTGGATGCCTTTGATTGGACATTTCTATAGACTTGTTTTAACTGGGACATTTTCTCGGCCTTAGAACCGTAAACTGGCAACTCATTAAATTCCCCTTGTTAAAAGCCATTCCATTTCTGGTATATTGCATTACAGCAGCTAGAAAACTAGAACACAGCCTTACACAGGATCCCAGAGCCTTCAGGAGTACAAGGACAGGGATGCAGGGACTAGAGAGTAAACCAAGCAGCATTCCTTATATTCACTACCCTCACCAGTGCAGCTCTGTGACCTGTGACTCACCCCACACCCTGCACACCTGAACCCTGTCACTGACCCTCTTTACTCATGCTCCAAATTCCCCCACCTCACCAACCCCTAACCAGTACCTACCCCATAATCCCACCTCGAACACATACATGCCTGCTCGAGCCCAACCCATCTCTCCTGCAAAAGTGCAGTGTTGACACACACTTCCCAAGACCTGTCTCTGAGTCCCTGTCCCCTGCAGGCAGTCAACAGTGCATAAAAGCTGCAGGTGCTTACCTCCATACCTAGGCTACACCTGCTCCAAGCCCATACAGTCATTCAACCCTACCTGACCCCCCTGAGATCTATGTACATGTACATCAGTTTATGGCCCTCCCAGATCTGTGCATGTGCATGACCCCAAATCATGCCTCCAGGCTCTGAGCAAGCACTGACCTGTGCAGCTGGACCATATCTATCCCCAGCCCAGACAGATGCAACACTGACCCACTGCCCTGAGCTCTGCACATGTGCACAAGGGGCCACACTCTTTACACCAGCACAAACTAGGCCCCAACCCCCCAGACCCATGCACCTGCACAGCTACATCCTCCCCACTGCAGGCATCAGGATAGCATCCCCAATCTGCACCTATACCTGCACTGTGATGTATCACTGCACTTTTGTGCCCTGCCCTGTGCTGTGCATATTACTACACATCCATCCCACAAATGCAAAGCTTTAGACCACTGAATGAAATCAACTTCTAAAGTAAATTTGCAAAATACCTACATGCCATGAACACAGCAGAAGATCACTAAGTATATCATGATGTGGACAGATAAAGCCCAGCCTAACAACAAAATTAAAGCACCAGAGGAGACACAGATTTTTGGAACAACTAATCAAAGATGCTCATATAACTCTACTAAGTAAAATATATGGGATGGCTAATGACATAAAGGATATCAAGAAGACATTAGAAGAGCATAAAGAGGAATTTGAAAGAATAAATAGAAAAATTGCAGATAGCACAGAGATTAAAGATTCTGTAAACCAAATAAACACACTAGAGTCACACAATGGCAGATTTGAAGAGGCAAAAGAAAGAATACGCAAACTAGAGGACAAGACAGCTCATTTCAAACACTGAAAACAGCAAATGGCAAAAAAGATGGAAAAATTTTAATTGAATCTCAGGGAAATAATGGACAAAACAAAGAACTCAAATGTAAGAATCATTAGTGTCATGGAAGGAGAAGAGAAGACTAAAGGGCTAGGAAGATTAGTTGAGGATATAATGGGGGAAAACTTCCCAACCCTCATAAAGGACATAAATTTCAAAGAAGCTCAATGAACTCAAAATAGAATAAATCCAAATAGGCCTTCCCCAGGACACATACTAATTGCTCTGCCAAATGGTAAAGAGAAGCTGAAAATCCTGAAAGCAGCAAAAGAAAAACAATCTACTACATACAAGGGTAATCACATAAGAATGAGTTCAGACTACTCAACTGGCACCATGGAGGTAAGAAGGCAGTGTATGATATATTTAAGATCCTGAAAGAGAAAGACTTCCAGCCAAGAATTTGGTGCCCAGCCAAATTTTCCTCCAAAACTGAGGGAGAGATTGAAATTTTCACAGACAAACAAATCCTGCAAGAATTTATCAACAAGAGACAAGACTCCAAGAAATACTAAAGAGAATTCTGCCATTTGAAATAGAAAAAGACAAGAGAGGGAGGTTTGGAGGAGAACACAGAATTTAAGAGTAGCAATAAAGGTAACTTAAAGAATAAAATGAGAAAGAGGGAAAAGAATATATAGATCTCACTAATAAATCCAAAAGATAAGATGGTGGATTCAAGAAATGCCTTTCAGTAATAATTTTGAATGTTTATGGACTAAACTTAGCAGTTAAAATATGCATATTGGCAGAATCGATTAAAAGGAGGCTCTACTGTAAGATAGAATAAAGTCATGAGGTATGTAATAACATGGATGGATCTTGAGGACATTAAACTTTGTGAAATTACTCAGAAACAAAAGGAGAAATGCTGTATGGTCTCACTTATATGAATTAACATTAATTAGTGAACTTTGAGAGTTGACATTAAGAACACAAGTTATCAAGAGATAGAAATAAGGTAGAGATTGGGCATTTGGTGTTGAAGGAATACAGATTGTTCGATAGGACTAATTGTAAAAATTTGGAAATGGATAGGACAATACTACCTGACTGTATCACAATAATGCAAGGACACTGAATGATGCTGAATGTGATATGATTGTGGGAGAAGGGCTGGGGGTACATATGAAACCAGAAGGTAAGATAGCAGATAAAGACCAAGAAAGTATAACTTAGGAATGCCTAGCATGGACAAGGATGGTGATTAAAGGTACAGATTTAAAAATGGTTTTGCATGAGGGAGAACAAGTTAATGTCAATATTACAAGGTGTTGAATATGGAAGATATACAGGAAAAAGTACAATCAATGTAAGCTAGGGTCTATAGTTAACAGTAACATTGTAATATGCTTCCACTGAATATAACAAAGGCATTATGACAAAACTAAATGTCAACAGGTGGGGAAGCATTAGGTAGGGGTATGGATTTTATATGGAAGTAAAGGAAATGTCTTCATATAGATTATGGTAGTAAAGGCATGTCTATTTACTTAGGTTGGTTTGTATGATGTGCAAATAAAACTTTAAAATGAAAAAATCTATACAATGATTCAGTAGTCGTACACATTTGTTAAATCCTATCTTCTATATTACAATTCTTCCTTTTCCTTTGATCCTTCTCCCAATATTTAGGGATATTTGGGCAATGCCAATTTGAATTTCTTTCTGTTGAAAAGGGGTGTTGACATTATGGGGTGGGGGATGCAACTGGTTGTTACTTTTGGAGAGACTGGTGAATCTGCACTCAGGGCTTATCTGGCCTAGGTACCACCTGGAGGTTATATGTTTCTGAAAAATAAACTTAGTGAGTCAAACTTTTATAGAGTCTTAGATAGAGCTTTTCATATTTTTCAGCATTTGCCAGAATACCATTGGTTGGAGCTTGGCAAACCATGACAATTAGCAATATCTAGCTGAAGCTTGCATAAGATTAATCTCCAGAAACCTTCTTGCCTCTACATGAAGTGTCTTAGCCACTGATACCTTATTTTGATTCATTCATTTTCCCCCTTTTTGTCAGGAAGGCATTGCCAATTCTGTGGCATCAGGGCCAGGCCCATTACTAGGAGTCATGTCCCACAATGCCCAGAAGACCTGCAACTCTGGACATCATGTTTCATGTAGAGGGGAGGATAATTATTTTACTTGCAGCTTTGGCGTTAGGAAGAAAGAAGCCACAACTGACCAAGAAAACAGGTTCTCTGGAAATAACTGTTAGGCATAATTATAGGTAGAATTAACTGCTCTGTTACAGAAATAAATTCATAAGAGCAAGCCTCAAGATCAAGGGCTTGGCCTATTAGCTGGAAATCTCAAATATTTGAGAGATTATCAGGGATTTCCCAGGTAGGAAAGTATAATAGTTCCATATTTTTTTCTCCAGTCCCTCAAGGGACTTTGCAAATACTTTTATCTGCCCAACATACTTTTGAATATATCTAAGTAATAAATTAAACTATACAGAGTTGCAAGATCTCATTCCCAATTCTAGGAGCTATGTGCTTAGGTTGTTTAACTGAACTGGACAAACAGATTGTTAGATTTTGTGCCACAGAAAATTTAGCTTTTGGAAAAAATAAACCTCTCTCCCTTTGGTCTCATACAGTAGGTGAAGTTCTAAAATACAGACAAAATCATCCTTTACTGTATATTATGATTTACCTTAGTCCCAACCAGGTCAGCTTCATACTTATCTCTAATGGAAGCCTGATCATTTTTTTCCAGTTTCTTTCATAGCTGCTACATGTAGGCATGCTGACTTTCAGAGGTGCAGAACTCCAACTCTGAATCTTAGGTGTCACACAGGTACCCAAAGTTCCAAGAAAATACTAGGTTATATACATATAGCACAACATCTGAGAATTCAGAAATAACACTTAAAGATCAGGAATAAATGTGACAGCTATAAGAGCTCATAATCTAGATCCCATTTTTTAAAAAGTATTTTCAAAAACAGACTATACAGTACTTGTCATTTTGTTTCTGGCTTATTTTGTCCAATATAATGTCTTCATGGTTCATTCACCTCATGGCATGCCTCAAGACTTCATTCCTTTCTGTAGCCACACAATATTCCATCATGTGTACACATCACAGATCACCATTCTGCTTCTTGGTCAATGTACCCTTCAGCCACTTCCATCCACTTGGTATCATGAACAATGTCATCATAATCATCAGAGTCAAAATATCTATTTGAGTCCCTGCTTTCAGTTAATTTGGGTGTATTCCCAGTGACAGGATTGCCTAATTATATGGCAACCCTATATTTAGTGTCCTATGGATCCACTAAATTATCATCCATAGGGGCTGCCCCATTCTACTACCCCACCAACACTGAATAGGTATACATCTCTTTCCAAATTTTCTCTTGCACTTGAGTCTCTTTTTATTTATTTATTTTGAATCTGCAGATTTTTTAGGTATATTCATATAGTGTATATTCTATCCAAATTAAGCAATCAATGTTTCACAGAATCCTCACTTAATTGTACAATCATCATCACTCACAAGTTTAGACATTTTACATTGCTCCAAAGAAAAAAATAACAGATAGACACACTCACACCATAAAGAAAATCCAAAACTCCCCTTAACTCTTCACACATACCCCATGCTTGTTTGAAACTGTTATGTACCCCAGAAAATCCTTGTTCATCTAATCCTGATTCAGTATTGCAGGGAGGGACTTTTTGATTAGGTTGCTTTCAGGGAGATGTGACACACTCAATTTTGGGGTGACCTTTTGATTAGAAGGAGATGGGACTGCCCATTTAAGGTAGATATCTCTTAGTTTCATGAATTCCTTAAAAGAGCTGGCATAGATGCTGACATTTGAAAATGCAGAAGACCCTGGTGATGCCAGGAGCTGAGAGACCCAACAGAAGCTGCACAGGAACCAGAGTTCAGCAATCATCACCATGTGCCTTTCCATGAGATGCTAAGCAAGTCCAAACCTGGAGAGGGCTGAGGGAAGCTAGAGAAGAAATCCAGAGTTGGACCAGATTAGCTAAGATAGGACTAGCAGATGTCAGCCATGTGTCTTACCATGTGACAGAGGAAACACAGACACTGCTCAACATTTCTTTGGAGTCAAGGTATCTTTCTCTGCATACCTTTTTTGAACTTTTTTTTTTTTTGGTCTTTGACTTAATAAACCCCCTTTATAAAAGCTGATCCATTTCTGGCATATTGCATTGTGGCAGCATTTGTAAGCTACCCCCCCCCAACTATTTACTCCTAGTATTGTTGTGGTACAAGTGATATATGTCTGTTAATATAGACCACTCCATGCAGTAAGTAGTTTTTCCCATATACCCTTCTATTGTTAACTCTTTGTACAAGTGTCACACTTCTGAAGTAGTTCATGCAAAAATTCCTAGTATTAATTGGTGTGGTTCATGGTTCCAACCAATCCTTTTCAATCATTGTTTACAATTGCTAAAGCTGATGGAATGTAATATATTTTCAAACATCTGTCACTTGGTTTCATCTTTCTACCCTCTATGTTGGCTCTCAGCTCTCTCTGCATTTTCTTCTTTTTTTCTCTTCATACAGGGGTCCAGTAAAAGGATCAAGACCCACCTGGAATGGGCAGGGTCACATCTTCATCTAATCAAAAGTTTCCATGGACAATTGATGGGTCACATTACCATGGAAACAATCTAATCTAAAGGTCCCACCCAAACAATAGGTCTGCCCTGACGAGATTGGATTAGGGTTAAAAGATCATGGCTTTTCTGGGGGAACATATGTGTTTCAAACCAGCACATTCATATTCACCTTCAGTATAGCACTATTATTTATAAACCCTCTAATGGACTATTACAACTTCTAGCCATTCCTATACTTTTAAGTTCAATGTCCTTAACTAATTTGTACCTATTAGGCAACTGTTCCCACTTCTCTAGTTCCTAGCTCTAGGTCCGCTATATTATACATTTTTAAACTCTGAGTTTATATTTTCCAGGGGGGGTATGTTAGTGAAATCATACAGTATCTATCCTTTTGTGTATGACTTATTTCACTCAGCATTTTGTCCTCAAGGCTCATCCATGTTGTCATATGCTTCAGGGCATCATTTCTTCTTACTTCTGCATAGTTCTCCATTGAATATATACACCACATTTTGTTTGTCCACTCATCTGTTCATAGACCCTTGGGTTGTTTCCATGTTTTGGCAAATGTGAATAATGCTGCTATGTGCATCAGTGTGTAAGTTCTGTTGGTGGCACTGTTTTCAGCTCTTCTGGGTTTATACTGAGTAGTGGTATTGCCAGGTCATAGGGCAACTCAGTTTCTGAGGGGCTGCCAAACTGCCTTCCACAATGGCTCTACCATTATACATTCCCACCAGCAGAGCATAAGTGCTCCATTACTCCACATCCTCTCCAACATTTGTAGTTTCCCATTTGTTTAATGGCAGCCATTCTTGTAGGTGTGAAAAGATATCTTATTGTGGTTTTGATTTTGATTTCCCTTATAGCTAATAAAGATGAACATCTTTTCATGTACTTTTTAGCCATTGGCATTTCCTCTGCAGAAAAATGTCTATTCGTATCTTTTGCCCATTTTACAATCGAGTTGTTCACACTTTTGTTGTTGAGTTGTATGATTTATTTATATATACTGGATATCAAACCCTTATTAGATATAAGGTTTCCAAATAATTTCTCCCATTGTGCTGACTGTTTCCTCATTTTTTTGTCAAAGTCCTTTCAGGCATAGAAACATTTGATTTTGAGGAATTCCCATGTATCTAACTTTTATTTCATTGCTAGTGCTTTGGGTATAAGGTCTAGGAGGCTACCTGCTATTACTCAATCTTGAAGATATTTTCCTGTATTTTCTTCTAGAAGCTTTATGAGACTGGTTCTTATATTTAGGTCTTTGATCCACTTTGATCAAAGACAAATCTTTCTTTATGGTGTGAGGTAGAGGTCCTCCTTCATTCCTTTGCCTATGGATACTCAGTTATCCAAGTTCCATTTATTGAAAAGATTATTCTGTCCCAGTTCAGTGTATTTGGGGACCATGTGAAAAATCTATTCAACTAGGTCTGGGTGTCTATTTCTGAACCCTCAATTTGATTGTATTGATCAATAGGTCTGTCTTTGTGCCCATACCATGCAGTTATGGTCTCTCTGGCTTTATCATGAGCTTTAAAATTAGGAAACGTAACTCCTCCCACTTCATTCTTCTTTTTTAGTATTTTATTTTGCTATTTTTTTGCTCTACTTTCCAAATAAATTTGATGCCTAGCTTTTCTTAGTCTTCAAAGTAAGTTGTTGGAATTTTGATTGATATTGCATTGAATCTATAGGTCAATTTGGGTAAAATTGCATCTTAATGATATTTAGCCTTCCTATCCAGGAATACAGAATGTCCTTCCACCTATTTAGGTCCTTTTAGGCTTCTTTTAGCAATATTTTGTAGTTTTCTGTGCACAGATCCTTTACATCCCTGGTTAACTTTATTCTTAGATACCTGATTCTTTTAGTTGCTGTTGTGAATGGATTTTTTTAAATTATCTCCTCAGTTAGGTCATTCTTATATATAGAAACATTACTGAATTTTGTACATTAATCTTGTATCCCATCACTTCCTTGAATCTGTTTATTAGCTCAAGTACCTCTGTTGTAGATTGCTCAGGATTTTCCAAGAATAGGATCATGTAATGTGCAAATAATGAAAATTTTACTACTTCCTTTCTGATTCGGATGATTTTTATTTCTTTTTCTTGCCTGGTTGCTCTAGGTAGGGCATCCAGCACAATGTTGAATAATAGTGGTGACAGTGGGCATCCTTGTCTCTTTCCTGATCTCGGGGGAAAGGCTTTCAGTCTTTCAGCATTGAGCATCATGCTGGCTGTGGGTTTTTCATATATGCCTTTTATCATATTGAAGACATTTCCTTTGATTCCTACTTTTAAAAGTGTTTTTATTAAAAAAAGAATGCTGAATTTTGTTGAATGCTTTCTCAGCATCAATCAAGATAATCATGTGACTCTTCCTTTCAATGTTTCAATATGCTGTATTACATTGCTTGATTTTCTTATATTGAACCACCCTTACATGCCTGGAATAAAACCACTTGCATTTTATTGTATATAAAAGAGTTAACATTCTTTTAATGTGCTGTTGGATTAGATTTGCAAGTATTTTGTTGAGAATTTTTGTATCTATATTCATTAGGGAGATTGGTCTGTAGTTTTCCTTTCTTGTCACTTCTTTATTCATGTTTGATATTAGAGTGATGTTAGCTTCATAAAATGAGTTATATAGTACTAATTTTTCCTCAAATTTTTGGAAGAGTTTGAGCAAGTATAGTGTTAGTTCTTTTTGGAGTGGTTGGTAAAATTCATCTGTGAAACCATCTGGCCATGGGCCAACAGAACTCCCTGTAGCATTTCATGCAGGGCCAGACTCTTGTAAACAAATTCTCACAGCATTTATTTGTCTGTGTAAATTTTAATTTCTCCCTCAATTTTGAAGGACAACTTTGCTGGATGAAGAATTCTTGACAGAAAATTTTTTCTTTCATAATCTTAAATATATCATACCACTGCCTTATTGCCTCCATGGTGTCTCTTGAGCAGTCTGAAGGTGGTCTTATGTGGTTCCCCTTGTATATGGTGAATAAAATCTTTCTTGCTGCTTTCAAGGCTCTGCTTCTCTTCAGCAGTTGACAGACTGATTACTATGTGTCTTGCAGTGGGTCTATTTCAATTTATTCTATTTGGAGTTCATTGGCTTTCTTGATTTGCATATTTATGTCTTTTATAAGGGTTGGGAAGTTTTCCCCAGTTATTTCTTCAAATAATGTTCTTAGCTCTTTACTCTTCTATTCTCCTTATGGAACATTGATGAATCTTACATTTGTTTGCTTCATTTTGTTCATCATTTTGCTAACATCCAATTTAAATTTTTCTGTCTGTTTAGTCTTTTGTTTTCTGCATGTGCAAATTAAGTTTCCCTGTCCTCTGGTTTGCTTATTTTATCTTCTGCCTCATCAAATCTGACATTGTGTGCATCTAATATATTTTTAATCTCCTCTACAGTATCTTTCCTTTCCAGAAGATCTGCTAGTTTTCTATTTATATTGTCAAATTCTTCTTTATGCTCTTCTAGTGTCTTCTTGATATCCTTTATATCTTTAGTCAACCCACTGAACTTGTTTAGGAGATTTTATGAACATCTTTGATTAGTTGTTTCAAATTCTGTTTTTCCTCTGGTGCTTTAATTTGCTCATTTGGCTGGACCATATTTTCTTACATCTTCAGGTGCTTTGTGACTGTCTGCTGCTTTTGAGATATTTGATTATCTTTATAAGGTAATTTTGAAAGTTGATTTCCCTTGCTCACCTTAGATTTTGTAGTTGTTTAGGTTTGTATTGAAGGTCTCCTTTTGCACTTTGCTTGTCAATAATCCCATAACCAACAAAGTCTGGGACCCCATTGAGGAGGTGCAACTCTAATTGAAGACCTGTTGAAGCTAGGTAGAAAGAAAATTTACTAGACTGTACTTTTTGGTCTTCATAGCAAATGGTGTTCTTGGGCCACCCTTTCCCCTCATACTCAGTTTTCCCTGACTGAGTCAACCATCTGGTCCAGTACCCATAGGTACAATGCCAGTCAAGGCTGCAGGTCTCTGTGCTTGCTGAAAACCACAAACTCCAGTGTTGGGTGTTGGGCGGTGTGCAGCTCAGCAGAAAATATGTTTATGTTCACTATGGGTCTGTTGTTCCCCAGGCTCCTGCATGGTGTGTCTTTGTGCCGTGGTCTGGGTATGTCAACTACCCCTTCCCACAGTGGCCTGGGAATGCCTGGTGGTGTGGCATGGCTTGCTCTCTCATCCCAACCTCTCCACCCATGCTTGCCATGAGCACTCAGGACCTCTAAGGACAAAGGATAGAAGCAGTGGCCTCTAAAAGATAGAAGAGAGCCTCTTTTGCTTGCCAAATGAAAGACCAGCTAATTCCTCTTGTGACCCCTCCCACAAGAGGAAGACTCCTCAACATCAGCCAAATCCAGGCATCCACAGTAACCTACCTCAGTGGTGAGGGGTAGACAATGTGCTCTGCAAGGTCTCGGTGTATAGGTTTACCAAGTATGCTGGCTTCCAGGTTCCATAATGGGGCTTATTACTGTGAAGCTGAGGGAGAATATTTCTCATGCTGATATGGAAGGTACGTGAGTGCACATCTTTCCTTCCATGCTGATATGGAAGGTGTGTGAGTGCCTGCATATTGCAGTCTGCCCCAGGTGAGAGTACACTCACCCCATCTTCTCAATCATAGTTACTACACTTTTTCATCCAGGTCCTCCTTATATAATATAGAATTCCCTCTCTGGGCACTTGTAACCTGGAACTGCTGTCTTGGTCATTTCTCTGTCACATCTCTAGTTTTTCCATGGAACAAGGTGTGAACTCAACCTATCTTGTTCTGTTATCTTCCCATAAGTCCTCTGTTCAATTTATTTTAAAAATATTTTTATTGAGAAATATTCACATGCCTACAGTCCACTAATAGTGTACAATCAATGGCTCACAGTATCATCACATACTTATGTATTCATCACCAAGATAATTTTTTGAACTTTTGCATCACTCCAGAAAAAGAAATGAAAAGAAAAACCTCATACATTCCATACCCCTTATCCTTCCCTCTCATGGGAAATTAGTATTTCAATCTACCCAAATTTATACCCTTTATCCCTCCTATTATTTACTTATTTTTCATCCTCTTTTTTACTCATCTGTCCATACCCTGGAAAAAGGGAGCCACAGACACAAGGTTTTCACAATCACATGTCACATTGTAAAAGCTATATAGAAATATAATATTCCTCAAGAATCAAAACTACTGGAATACAGTTCAACAGTGTCTGGTACCTCCCTCTAGCCAGTTCAATATGCCATAAACTAAAAAGGGATATCTATATAATGCATATGAATAACTTCTAGGATAAAATTTCAAATGTGTTTGAAATCTCTCAGCCACTTAAACTTTGTTTTGTCTAATTTCTCTTTTCCCACTTTAGGTCAAGAAAATTTTGTTAGTTCATGATGCCAGGTCTTGCCTGGCTCATCCAGAGAGTCCTGTCTCATGTTGTCAGGGAGAATTATACCCCTGGGAGTCATGTAGGGGGCAAGGCAGTGAGTTTACCTGCTGAGTTGACTTAGAGAAAGAAGCCACATCTGAGCAACAACAAAAGTTCTCTGGGCATGATGCTTAGGCATAAATAATAAGTGGGCTTAGCTTCTACTTTGCAGGACTAAGTTTAATAGGGGTGAACCCCAAGATCGAGGGCTTAGTTTATTGAATTCATTCTCCCTATTTCTTGCAAGAATATCTGAAACTCACCAGATGGGGAAGTTGAATATTTCCTCTTTTCTTCCCAGTCCCACAAAGGAACTTGGCAAATATTTTTCTATTCTCTGCCCAAATTACTCTGGGATATATTAGGGTAACACATTAACCTGTACGATCCAACAAGATCTCATACCTTATTCAAGATCCCATGTAATTATGTTGTTCAACTAAACTGACTATACAAGTTAAATTAGATAATGACTACCCAAAAAATAAATTTTGCACCAAATAAAATCTCTCCCTTTGTTCTCACACAGAAGTTGAGATTTTAATATATGGACCCTATCATCCTTTACCATGTATTCTGATTTACCTTAGTACTATACAGATCAGCATCATTCATATCTTTAGTCAATGTCTGATTACTTTTTCAATATTTTTAACAGTTGCTGTATGTGGCAATGCTGACTTTCATAGCTTCAGTGCTGTAACCCAGAGTCTGCAGTCATATAAATATTGGATTTTTCAGGGAATAAACTGTAAGAATTCGAGAGTTTTGTCAGCAAAGGAGGACTCCAAGAGACGTTCTCTCATGCAACACACAAGGGGTTTATTTTCCACACATGCGTGGGGCTCACTGAACACGCAGGAACAGAGAGCCCCGAGCCTGGGTTTGGGGAAGCTTTTAAGGGGTAGGATGAGGGGGGTGAGGGTCGAACATGGGTCACAGGTGCTG
>PVIY010038023.1:0-24220 GCA_004026745.1 Myrmecophaga tridactyla | reverse complement strand
CCCCCCCCCCCCCACCTTAGGAGGGTCTACTTAGGTATTATAGACCCCAAACCAGATTTTCCCAGACCAAACTGGTCTCCTTTCAGGAGGAAAGAGTCGCCTGTGTCGGTTTTCCCTGAGGGTGAGACCCAGTAGGTTGAAAGACTTTCCTGTGAAGTCTCTGGGCTCTGTTTTTCTTATCCTGCCCAGTGTGTGGTGCTTGTCTGTCTGTAGGTCCCACCAGCATAAGATGATGCAGTACCTTTAAGTTTGCCTGGGGGCGTGGTGGAGACAGAGGAGAGGTTGTAGGCTGGTTTTAATGGCTTCAAATTACCAAGCCCTAGTTTCTGAATTTCTTGAGGGAGGGATTCCACCTGAGTTTGGCTTCACCCCTCCCCTGGGGAAGGCACAGTCTTCAGACAAGCCCTCAATCGAGCTTGTTTCTGCCTATGCCTGGGGCAGTTGCAGCCTGAGAAGCCCTGCCGCTGTATGCAAAGGCAGTCAAGCCTTTGTAGAAACATAGCCACAAAAACCTCTGTTTCCTTCTTTTTTTTTTTTTTTTCCTTTTTCCCTCAGCTCTGCCGGAAATGAGCAACCTCCACTTTGACCAGGTTCATCTGAGCTAGGGACCTATTTTTAGTTGTCAGAATTTGTTAATTAATTCCACAGTTGGCATTTGGTTGGGCTCAGCCCCTGGTGCTGGGAAGCAGCCTGTGGGGGAGGGGTGCCAGCTGCTGCGCCTTGTGGAACTCACAGTTCTAGGGGGGCTCACAGCTGGTCCAGAATGGGGTATGCTGTGTGTCCAGTCACTGATGTGGCCCAGGGAGCTGTTGTGTACTGTTTCTGGTTATTTACTAGCTGTAACGTAGGATGAACTAAATCGCGCACGTCGCTAAGCCTCCATCTTGGCCCGGACTGCCCCCCTCATTTTTGAAGGACAAATTTGGTGGATATAGAATTCTTGGTTGGAAGTTTTTCTTTTTTAGTACCTGAAATATATCGTACCACTGTCTCCTTGCCTCTATGGTTTCTGCTGAGAAATCTATGCATGGTCTTACGGGGCTTCCCTTGTGTGTGATGGATTGCTTTTCTCTTGCTGCTTTCAAAATTCTCTTTCTCTTTGACATCTAATGTTCTGATTAGTAATTGTCTTGGAGTACCTCTGTTTGGATCTATTCTGTTTGGGTTACACTGCACTTCTTGGATCTGTAATTTTAAGTCTTTCATGAGAGTTGGAAACTTTTCAGTGATAATTTCCTCCATTAGTTTTTCTCCTCCTTTTCCCTTCTCTTCTCCTTCTGGGACACCCACAACACGTATCTTCGTGTGCTTCATGTTGTCATTCAGTTCCCTGAGTCCCTGCTCATATTTTTGCATTCTTTTCCCAATATTTTCTTTTGCTTGTCAGATTTCAGATGTCCTGTCCTCCAGTTCACTAATCCTATCTTCTGTCTCTTGAAAATCTAACATTGTAGGTTTCCATTGATTTTTTTTCATCTCTTGTACTGTGCCTTTCATTCCCATAAGTTCTGTGGTTTGTTTTTTCAGACTTTTAATTTCTTCTTTTTGTTCATCCCTTGCTTTCTTTATATCCTCCCTCAATTCGTTGGTTTGATTTTTAATGAGATTTTCCATGTCTTTTCAAGCATCCTGAATTAATTGTTTCAGCTCCTGTATCTCATTTGAATTGTTTGTTTGGTCTTTTGACCGGGCCATAAATTCAGTTTTCCTAGTATGATTCGTTATTTTTTTGCTGGCTTCTAGACATTTAATTTCCTTAATCAGTTTATTCTGGAGGTTGTTTTCACTTTTTTAACTAGGATTTTCTTGCTGGATGACTTTGTTATCTATCTGTTCTTTGATACTCAGTTCAACTTATTCTAGATCTCTAGCTTAAATTTTGTTTAACTGATCAGAATTTTTCAGTTCTTGTTTTCTTGTTTCTTGCCCTGCCTTATGGTACCTTTTTTTTTCCTTAGGAGGATCTACTGAGGTATTATAGATCCCAGTCAGATTTTCTAGACCAGACTGGCCTCCTCTCAGGAGGAAAGAGTCACCTGCATCAGTTTTCCCTGAGGATGAGACCCAGCAGGTTGAAGGACTTTGCTCTGAAGCCTCTATACTCTGTTTTTCCTATCCTGCCCCGTATGTGGTGCTTGTCTGCCTGTGAGTCCACCAGCAAAAAGTATTGTGATGCCTTTAACTTCAGCAAACTCTCCCTGCTGGCAATGTGTTTGAGACTGAGGAGAGGTTGTAGGCTGGCTTTAACCCCTTCAGTTTTCCCGACCCTGAGGTCTGAATTCCTTGAGGGAGGGAAACTACCTGAGTTGGGCCCTACCCCTCTCTGGGGAAGGCACAGCTTCCAGGGAATTACTTCATTTCACCTAACCAGCCTCTTTGCCTCTTGGATAAGCTTAATTCTACCATTGCCTGGGGCAGTTAGAGCCTGAGAAGCCTTGCAGTTGTGTGCAAAGAACAGTCAAGCTGTAGAAACACAGCCACATAAAAGAAACGAAAAAACAGTTCTTTTCAGGGCAGGACCCCCATTCCTCAGGTTTGCCAATCAAGAGTGTAAGTTGGTTCATTGCTCTGTGTATCTCCAGGTCCTATGTGCTCCTCCCTTTCCTTCAAGACCCAGACCTTTCCTATCCGAGAAAACCTCTGTTTTTTTTTCCTTTTTCTTTTTCTGCCAGCTCCGCCCTCTCTGCGCCATGGCAAAACCCAGCAACCTCAGCATTTACTCAAGGTTCAGCTGAGTTGGGGTCTATTTTTAGCAGTCAGAATTTGTGAATTAATTCCACAGTTGGAGCTTGGTTGCAGTCAGCCCCTGCTGCTGGTAAAGTCTCTTTCCTTTCCCCTTTTGCAAGCAGCCTGTCAGGGAGGGATACTGGCCTCTGCAGCTTGAGGGACTTAGTTCTGGGTGGAATTGTAGCCGATCCAGCTTGTCCATACTGGTGTATGCTGTGTGTCTGGTCACTTATGTGGCCCCAGCAGTTGTTCTGTACTTTTCCTGGTTATTTACCAGCTGCTCTGGAGGATGAGCTAAATTCCACACCTCACTATGCTACCATCTTGGACCCTCTGTATTAAATTTATTTTTACAAAAACTTTAAGCCACCAGATCACTCCTGTGCCAGATAAGCCCTGAAACCCAGAAATATCATTCTCTCCAACAACGTCAACCAGTTTCATTGCTCTACCTCATAATGTTGACACCCCTTTTCAGCATGAAGTTAGAATTGTCATTGCTCAGATATCTCTGAAGATTTTAGGATTTAAGAAATGATTTTTGACTACTAATTCATTATATAGTGTTTCTTTTTACTTTCTGGTATTAGAATAGCAAGAAGGATATAATGTTGACACCCCTTTTCAGCATGAAGTTAGAATTGTCATTGCTCAGATATCTCTGAGATTTTAGGATTTAAGAAATGATTTTGACTACTAATTCATTTTATAGTGTTTCTTTTTACTTTCTGGTATTAGAATACCCCTTACCCCTCCCTCTCATTGACCACTAGTTTTTCATCTATCTAGTATATATATTTTTTAATTTTAACATTTGAGGAACCATATTTTTATAAACAGAAATTTATATATAAATTATACTTGAAGAAATATTTCTTGACTTCCTAAAAATCCTCCATTTTTGTGATGTTGTTCATAATAATCATTATACTTAAGAAACAAATTTTATTAAGAATGAATCTTCCAAATTTTGCATGCTTTGTGTGAAAGCTAGAAAAGTTCATAATCCACAATAGTCACATAGAGTTTTGTCTAAAATAAAAGTTTATCCGTGGCCACGTAATACAGACTTTAATTCTTCCCTTCTTCTATCACTTTTACTGATGGATTTATCATTTTTAGAAGAAGTGCTCATGTACAGAAACTTTTTCAGCTAAAGCAAGGTACTAAAGAATAATCTCACTATTGAAAGAATTTTGATGTTACTTAAAATAAATACTCATTCAATATTGTGTATCTTGCGTAATATGGTGCATGGGAATATAAAAGAAGAAAGAGAATCTTGTACTCCAAATTTGTCTGTTGTACAAATGTGGGTTTTTTTGTATTAAATTTGCTTAAAGTATACATAGACTTTTGATGACCTAAAATAGCTAATGTACCTACTAAGCTAGATACCTACTAAGATAGATACACTTTATGGTTTCTTATTTATTCCTCTGAAACTTAAATGTTTGAGTCTTGCTCATTTCCTTAGAGAATTTATAAGTAAAATGTAAATTTGAGACACAGTTCTCAAGAAACTTCATGGAGAGCTGGTACCTTCGATGTGCTAAGTATGGTGGTGTCTAAGAGACATTTAATGCCAAGATCATAACAAGGTAGAGAGGAAACAATGATAAGGAGTTGTAGTGTCATTACTTTTACTGTAGGTTGCTTGAAGGTACTCTGGAGATATCTTGAACCTCTATATAATTCACCTTCTTTCTGTTCTGAAATATAGTTTATATATGGTTATATACATGTCTGGTGATGGAAATGGTTATCTTCATTTTGTAGTCTGATAAGCCACGTAGTTTTTTTGAAGGTCTCAACCTTATGTTAAGCTCAAATTCATAATTAAGCAGTTACTTACTCCTTTCTTTCTATTTGACTTATTTTCATATGCTGCATTTTAATTTTTTTCATTGTTTGCTTTTGGTTTTAATTGTCTGTGATATTGCAAGTAAAGATTTAGCAAGTAATTTTTGTGCAAAGAAAATAAGAAGACACTTGGGCTTCTCTTGGCATTAGATCAAAAAAGACCTCAGGAGAAGTTGTTGGTGTCTAATTTCATAAGAATCATGTTTCAGTAGAAGTACTAAGAAAAATTCCTTCATTTAAACAAAGCCAACAAGTAAAGTCTGCTAACTCTTATGTAACTGAAAAGCATATATAAATTTATACAAAGAACCTAATTAAATCTGTCCTGACATACAGAGTGTGCACCACTAATAAAAGTTTTGAAATATTCTTTGCTTGAGAACTTAAAATAAATTTAGTAAAAGTTTATTCCATACTTGCAAAAGTTACATAATTTATATATGTTTTTAAGAACTTGGATTCCATTTCAAAATCAGTTAATTCCTATTTTCCTTAGCATGAGGATGAACCACCTCAGAATATGAAGCCACAATCAGGAAATGATAAGCCATTATCAAAAACAGCCCTTAAAAATCAAAGGAAGCATGAAGCCAAGAAAGCTGCAAAGCAGGTATTTAGTATTTATTCTCTTCAAACAAACAAGAAAAGCCAGTTTAATTAGCTCTATGCCATAAAGTTTAAAAAATTGTGATCCTAAAGACTTGATTGTTATGTTATAAAATGTAGTGGGAATTTGACTTAAATAGCCAGAGTGTCTTTCTTTTAATATTTGTCTATGCCTTTCTGAGTAACCCTGTAGGCATAATGCGTAAAGAAACTGGAACTAACCTTAAAACCTTAGAGTCAGTCGCTAATGGGGTTAACGTATTGCATTACTTGCTGAAGACCCTTTTGGTGAGCTTGTATGAAATGGTGCAGTTTGTTTTCTTTAAAGCATGTGTTTATCAAGAGAGGCTGGTGGAAATTACCTGATTATAAAAGCCAGTTTGTCACCCAGTTTTATATTACTAAGTGAGATTATTCAGCTGGGAGTCAAATACCAGAAGTAGCCAAACACTAGAATTATTCTAAAATATTTATTTATTTTATGTGCTGCTGAAAAACCATACTAGTTCAGTTGTTAACAAATTCTGATAGTATATGGCTCAAGGGGATGGTGTGATCAGCTGGGCTGAATGTCTGGTTGGTGATAACATGGTGACCACATTTTTGAGATTCAAACATAATGGGGTAGATTTTTTGTAGCTGATTGCTGTGCTACTGATGCATTTTTGTTTGTAATGTTTGAATTTTGATGTTCTGAGTTGCCTAGTGATTTGGCAGGCAATTACTATTTTAAGGCCCAGAATTGCATTATCTAACTATATTCTGCTAAAATTTCAGATTAAAAGAAAAAGTCTTTGTGGTTTTTTTGTAGTTAATGTATTTCATCTCCGGAGAGATCATAAATAAGTCAGGGCTACATCATTTTAAGTAAAATGATCTAGGTGTTATATTTGTATAAAAGTAGGGCTTGTCTTTTCATCATTGTGTTTAGAGAACTCTGCTGGCCCTGGATATTACAAGTTAGTGAAACAATCCTCTTGGCAGCAGTATCAATATATCATTTCATAGAAATGTCAGAATTCTTTAGTAGTATCCTTAAAACTACCAGAAGCTAAGATTCTTTCTAATTGAGATTTAAAATCCTTCTGAAACCCACTCAATTTAGAATCCTCTTTTTATAAGCACAATTTATTTTTTTATCAGCATGTTTTTTAATATGACCCTCTCAGATACTGAATGAAGATCCTTTTATGATAAAATATTAGTTGTTTATATTTTATGTTTTTCTGGTATTTGAACACATAAATTTCTTTATGATATAGAACAGTATGTTTTATTCAGAATATCAGTTTTAAAATAGTCTTTTTCAAAAAGCCTTAGTGACCCACTAAACTAAAAAATGTTTGCCATTAATATAAAACGGCAATTAGAAAAACAATCTCTCACCCTCTGCACTACTTAGAATTAAACAACTGTATTGGCTACTAAAAGTGATACTACTAATCTGTTATAGGAAGGCTGCTCTCTGGATATTTTCTCAGTAATGGCAAAGGTTTTCTACTTGCAAATATTCTTCTCAGTGTGCATTTTCGAGGTGACTGACTGGAGTTAGTAAAATTATGGCACTAAATGGGCCCTAATGCTATCTTACCTTGATCAGGCCTTCTTGGCCCTGACTCTGTCAAAGTAACCAAAGATAAAGGAGTCAAAGTTACATAATCTAACCATTATTTTTATAAACTGCTGATAATTCTATAATTCTATTATCTTATTAACTTTACAAAAAAAAGTGTAGGTTTAAAATTATCTTGCTATCCTTTCAAGAGTATGACCGGAATTTAAGTGTTGTAATCATACCAACAACTTAACTTACTATTCTTAGAAAAGTTCATTTGGTAAGTTCAAATTTCACTTACTTTAACATTTATTTATGTTTATAACATCACCCTTCCTTTTTAAAAGAAAAGTTAATATTCTCAGCTCAATATGAACAACTAAAAATTTGCATTTTTATTTATCAAATGTATTTTGTAGTCAAAAATATCTTTTTTCCTTTTATCCTTTCACCTTTTAATTTTGTGTAAAGAAAACTACCAAATTGCATTTTATTAGAACTTTTTATCAATACCTTAAGAGTGGAAGCTTAATCTTTTCTTTTCTGAAAGCTCTGTTAAAGTGTCTAGTAAATGTGCTTTCACACAGAATGTAAGGTATTAATTTGTTGAATAAGGGTGTACAAAAAGATGCCGCCAATATGTCTCCTTTAAAAAGAAAATATGACTCCCATTCAGCACTCTTAGACAGACGTTTTCAAAGCTAGAGACCTAGGAGTGATACCCTGTTCCATGTCTCCATTGGGATACTTTGGGAGGTCAGGCCATCCCACCCAGAACTCTGAACGAAAGGATCTAGAGCCTTGAAGTGCTGTATATTCCACTGGAAACTCTACAAGAATGTAGAAGCTGTACCTTGGGACCAAAAAAGACTAACTTTCCTCCCCTCTTGTCTCAAAACATAAATCTCTCTGTAATACAGTGGGAGAGTCATTCTTTTGTGCTTTCATTTATTCAGCCCTTACAATATATCAAATATTATGCTAGGGGCACAGATGAAACAGTGAATAAGAAATGGCCCTGATCTCAAGTATAGTCTAAGGAGGGTAGTACAGTAACGTGTTACAGAGGAGAGACATACCAGGTGTTGTGGAAGTCCAGGAAAGGTACAACTTACTCATTCTTGGGTGGGGAGTGGCAGGGAGTTTTTGTTGAAAGACTAGGAAGGGTGAGCCAGGTGACATGGGGAAAGTATTCTAGGCTCAAGGAATAGCATACACAAAAGCTAGGAGGCAACAGAATAGATAACACCTTGAAGAAAATAAAAATGATTCAGAATCATTTGTCCTGAAGAGAGGAAGGTTAAGACTAGAAAGCTCATCAGTGGTTTGGTGATATTGGAAGCAATTTAGCACCCCTTGGGTGGTGGTGGTGGTGTATTTATTTATTTATCTCTGTTTACCTTATAGCATCTTCCATTACATATACTTGATTATATATTCTTTGCACAGTTATGGACAACATCAGAAAAGTGAAAATTTAAATACCATAATTAGGAAAGCCCTCTCACATTCGCAACCCATCCATATAGGGGTACATTCAAAAGTTTGTTGTCTAGTATGGAAACTTCAATTACTTTGCTAAGGTTCTTTCTTCACTTGTTTGTTTTTTCTTTGTTTCCTTTTATTTTCCAATACTTTGAAGCTCATAGGACAATTACAAAAATAATACAGAGAACTCCAAAATACCCCTAACCATCAATTGTATGACCCAGATCCATCAATTTTAACATTTTGCCACATTGGTTGTATCATTTTTTTCTATCCATCCATCTTTCAATCGAGTGTAGGTTCTATACATCATTGTTCTTAAACACGTAATACTGCCATATACTTTTCCTAAGAACACGGAAACCTGAAGTATAACACCTTAAGCGCAGTTACCAAGTTCAAGAAATTTAACATTGATATAAAACTTAGTCTAATTTCCTGTTTTTTTCATATGTCCCAATAATGTCCCTTTGAGCCTTTTCTCCTCCCTTGCTGTATCCTGTCGAGGATGACATATTGCATATAATTGTTATTGTCTCTTTACTTGCTTTCTTTTTTTATTAGTGAGAACATATATAAAACAAACTTTCTTCTCTCAGCTGTTCCTAAGCTAGCCATTAAATGGAATTAATCACATTCACAACATTGCAGTATCCTTACCACCTTCCGTTACTAAAATATTCCCATCTTCCCAAACAGAAAGCTTACATCCATCATGCGTTAATTCCCATTGATCCTGCCCCCCCCCCAGCCCCTGGCAACCTATATACTCATTTTTATCTCTGTGAGCTTGAATTTTCTCCAATATTATAGTTAATCATGGGACTTAAATTTAATATTCTAAATCTATAACAATCTCATTTGTTTGGTTACCAACTTAATTTCAGTAGTATGTACAAGTATTTCCCTATCCCTCTGTCCCTCCACTTTTGTGTAGTTCTTGGCACAAATTACATGTTTATACATTATGAGTCTAAAACCAATGAATTATGATTACATTTATGCATGTGCCTTTTAGATTTTATAGGAAGTAAAGAGTGGAGCTATTAACCAAAAAATGTGGTAATACTGGCATTTATATTTACCCATGTCAGTATTCTCACTGGAGATCTTAAATCTTCATACAGCTTCAGTTAATTGTCCTTTCTTTTCAAACTGTAGAACTCTCTCTAGTAGCTGTTGTAGGGCTGGTCTAATAGTGATGATTTCCCTCAGCTTTTGTTTATCTGGAAATGTTTTAATCCCTTCCTCATTTTTGAAAAGCAGTTTTACCAGATATAGAATTATTGGATAGCAGTTATTTTGCTTTCAGCCTTTTAATTATGTCACCCTACTGCCTTCTTGCCTCCATGGTTTCTGATGGGAAATCAGCACTCAATCTTATTAGGGCTCTTTTATGTGTGACACATTTCTTCTTTCTTGGACCTGTTGGGAATTTTCTCTTTATCCTTGATATTCAGCAATTTGATTATAATATGTTGCAGTGTGGGTCTGTTTGGATTTATCCTTGTGCCAGTTTGAAACTGTTATGTACCCCAGAGGAACCGTGTTCTTTAATCTTGGTCAGTATTGTTGAATGGGATCTTTTGATAGTTGTTTCCATGGAGATGTGACCCACCTAATTGTGAATGGGACCTATTGATTAGGTGGTATCTCCACCTGTTCAAGGTAGGGCACTTACTAGAGTCCTTTAAGAGGGAACCATTTTGGAAAGAGCAGATAGAGCCAACACGAGACTCAGAATTTCGGAAATGCAGAGCCCAGCAGACTTTGCTATGTGCTTTCCCATGAGATGCTAAGCAAGCTAGAACCTGGAGAGAGCCAAGGGAAGCCTAGAGATGAAATCCAGCCCGGGAGAAGCCAATTGAGGAACCCTCACAGGAACAGAGACTAAAAGCAATGGAGTGCAGGAACATGGGACAGCTGATGCCAGTCACATGCCTTCCCAGCTGACAGAGGTGTTCTGGACTTTCTTAAGTGAAGGTACTCTGGTTGGTTCCTTAAGTTGGACATTTTTATGGCCTTAGAATTGTAAATTTGCAACTTAATAAATTTCCTTTTTAAAAGCCTTTCCATTTCTGGTATATTGTATTTTGGCAGCTTTAGCAAACTAAAACAGATTTTGGTACCAGAGAAGTGGGGTTCTGCGGTTTGCAAATACCAAACATGTTGAAACAACTTTTTAAATGGATAAGGGGAAGATTGTGAAAGAGTTGTGAGGATTTTGATAGAGATGGCCTGAATTACCTTGAAAAGGTTATTGGTAGAAATGTTGCCTCTGAAGATACCTCTGACAAGGCATTAGACAGAAATGAGGAATGTGTCATTGCAAACTGGAAGGAAGATGACCCTTGCTTTAAAGTGGCACAGAATTTGGCTAAATTGTATACTGTTATTAGATGGAAGTTAGAATTTAAAGGCGACAACCCAGGATACTTAACTGAAGAGATTAAGAGAGTTCAAATAATGTGTTCACAAATAAATGTGAAAAATGCAGCCTGGCTTCTCCTTGCAGCTTATAGTGAAATGCGATAGGAGATAAGCTGAGAACTGAACTCTTGGGTACAAAGAAACCAGAAACTGATGGTCTGAAAAATTCTGGGCTTGCAGAAAGACAGACCACAGAAAATAGTGCCCCAGATGAGGATTTAACTAAACGTGAAACCAGTCAGCCATTTCAGAAAAAGCCAGGATTGGAGATGGCATTATCCAGAAAGGATTCATAGAGAGTCTTATTGTTTGATGGTTATGATCCCTACATACTACATAGAAAACCAACAAGAGTGTTGTGGGTCTATATAAATGGAACCACTGCCACTCTGAACAGAAAAGGGACAGGTTGAAGGAAAAATGACTTCAAAGGCAGAACCATGGAAGCTATGTTCTGAGGCCAAGAAACCTTGGGCTAGGAGAATGGACCCATCTGTGCACTTGGAGAGGATGAGTTTGCCCCAAAAGCAGAGAGAACAGGCCTTCTGCCTCAAGGCTCAGGAAGAGTTTTACTGCCTCAGGCCTTGGAGAGGGTGGGGTGCATAAACCAGAGATTGGAAGGAGCCTGCTGCCACCCCATTGTTCTGGAAGTGTTGAGCATGTACCCCAGAGATGGCAGAGATCCCAGGTGCTGCCCCAGTCTTTGGAGAGGGTGGAGCCAAGAGAAAAGTGGTCCCCGCAATGTGCCTCAGTATTATAGCTTCCACCCCAGCATTTGGAGAGAGCAGGGCTGCTGCATAGGCCTTTGGAAAGGGTGCGACTGCTGCTTTCAAAAGCTCTGAGGATAAATAACTTTCAGACTTTGCAATCTAATAGAGTTTACCCTACAGGTTTTCACAGCTGTTTCGTCCAGTGACCCCTGTGTTCCTTCCAGTATCACACTATGAGATGGGAATAGGTATCCTATGACTACCCCTCCTTTGTATGTTGGCAGCATATAACTTGTTCTGAATTTCACAGGTCCACAGCCAGAGGAGAATTTTGTCTTAGGACTGTCCATGTCTGTAGCCGACTTTGATGAGACTTTGTACTTTGTATTGTATTTGTATTGTTACTGAAAAGGTTTACAGCTTTGTGATATTGTAATGAATGAATGTATTTTGCATTTGGAAAAAAACATGTCTTTTTGGGGTCCAGAGAGTGGAATATGCTCGTTTGAAGCTATTGTGTATCCCTAAAAAAAGCCATGTTCTTTAATCCTCATTCAGTATTATTATTGAGTAGAATCTTTTTTATTAAGTGGTTTCCATGGAGATGTGTCTCCACCCATTCAAGGTGGGGCACTTACTGGAGTCCTTTAAGAGGAAACCATTTTGGAATGAGCAGACAGAGCCAACACGAGACTCAGAATTTTGGAAGTGCAGAGCCCAGCAGACTTTGCCATGTGCTTTCCCAGGAGATGCTAAGCAAGCCAGAACCTGGAGAGAGCCAAGGGAAGCCTAGAGATGAAATCCAGCCCGGGAGGAGACCCCACAGGAATAGAGGCTAAAAGCAGTGGAGTGCAGGAACACAGGACTAGCTCATGCAAGTCACGTGCCTTTCCAACTGACAGCTGTTCTGAACAGCGTCAGCTTTTCTTTAGTGAAGGTAACCTCTGGTTGGTGCCTTAATTTGGACTTTTTTATGGCCTTAGAACTGTAAACAACTTAATAAATTTCCTTTTTTAAAAGCCATTCCAGGGTGGGCTGTGTTCTTACCTGCCATGCCGGAGACCTGGGTTTGATTCCTGGTGCGTGCTCATGCAAAAAAAAAAAAAAAAGCTGTTCCCATTTCTAATATATTACATTCTGGCAGCGTTAGTGAACTAATACAATCCTGTGTGGAGTTCATTGAGCATCTTGGATGTGTATATTCATTTCTTTAATTCCATTTGGAGAGTTTGCAGCCATTATTTCTTTTGCCCCTTTCTTTCTTCACCTTCTAGGACTCCCCCAACGCATGTATTGTTATGCTTGATGGTGTTCCACAGATTCCTTAGGCACTGTTCACTTTTAGTCATTCTTTTTACTTTCTTCTCCTCAGACTGAATGATTTCAGTTGTCTTACCTTCAGGTTTTCTGATTTTTCTTCTGCCAGCTTCAGTCTGCTGTTGAATCCCTTTAGGGCATTTGTAATTTCTGTTACAGTGGTCAGCTCTGTTGGGTTGCTTTTCATAATTACCATCTGTATTAGTTAGGGTTCTCTAGAGAAACAGAATCAACAGGGAACACTTGCAAATATAAAATTTATAAAAGTGTCTCACGTGACCGCAGGAACGCCGAGTCCAAAATCCACAGGGCAGGCTGCGAAGCCGGCGACTCCGATGGAGGGTCTGAATGAACTCCACAGGAGAGGCTCACCAGCCGAAGCAGGAATGGAACCTGTCTCCTCTGAGTTCTCCTTAAAAGGCTTCCCATGATTAGATTTAGCATCACTAATTGTAGAAGACACCCCCCTTTGGCTGATTACAAATGGAATCAGCTGTGGGTGCAGCTGATGTGATCATGACCTAATCCTATGAAATGTCCTCATTGCAACAGACAGGCCAGTACTTGCCCAATCAGATAAACAGCTACCACAACTTGGCCAAGTTGACACGTGTCCCTAACCACGACACCATATTTTTTTATACTTTCTTTGTAGTTCACCTTTAGTTTTTATGATTTACTTTAGTTCTTTGTTCTAGCTGATTGAGGGGGATGGCAGTGTGAATGAAGCCATGCCAGACCTTTGAATTTTTTCAAGAAAAGCCAGAAATTTTTGGATTCTTTTTAACGTTATGTATCTCTGTTTTTTGTTTGTTTGGCCCAATTCAGATTTAAAGTCAGCACTTGGAGGCTAAACCAAACAGGCCAAATTCCACCTGTCAGTTTGCAATCTCTGATCTGATTCTTTTTTATTATTACTGTTTTAAAATTTATTTTATTATTTGTTTTTGTTAGAGAAGTTGTAGGTACGTAAAATATAGAGTTCCCATATACCCCCCTATTATTAACACCTTTCATTAATGTGGTACACATGTTATAATTCATAGAAGAACACTTTATAATTGTTCTATTAACTGTAGTCCATCGTTTACAGTAGGGTTCACTATTTGTGTTATACAGTCCCATGTTTTTTGTTTTTTTATGGAATTTTATTCTTGTAACATATATACCACTTGAAATTCCCCCTTTTAATGAAATTCAAATATGTAATTCAGTGCTGTTAATTATATTCACAATGTTGTCCTACCATCACCACCACCCATCATCCCAAATAGAAACTCTGTGTAGTATAAGCATTATGATCTGATTCTTTTATTTTTTTTTTTACATTTTTTATCGTGAAATATACATACAAAAAAGCAACAAATTTCAACGTACATTTTAACAAATAGTCATAGGACATATTTCAAAGTTTGGTATGGGGTACAGTTCCAGAATTTCAGGTTTTTTCTTCTAGCTGCTCTAAGACACTGGAGACTAAAAGAAATGTCAATATAATGATTCAGCAGTCATACTCATTTGTTAAATCCTGTCTTCTCTACTTCCTCCTTCTCCTTTGATCCTTCTTCTAGTCTTTAAGGGTATTTGGGCTATGTTGGAAAGGAGTGTTGACAATAGGGGATAGGGAGATGGAACTAGTTGATGTTCTTGGAGAGGCTGGGTTTCAGGGCTTATCTGGCTTAGGAACCATCTGGAGGTTTTTGGTTTCTGGAAAGTAATCTTAACATGTGCAACTTATAGAATCTCACATAGCGCCATAAATGTTCTTAAAGTTAACAGGAATGATGTTGTTTGGGGCTTGGCAAACCATGGTAAATTAGCAATATCTACCTGAAGCTTGCATAAGAGTAGCCCCCAGAATAACCTCTTGACTCAACGTGGACTCTCTTAGCTGCTGATGCCTTATTCTTTTACATTTCTTTTCCCCTTTTTGGTTAGTGAGGTGTTATCAATCCCACGATGCCAGGACCAAGCTTGTCCCTGTGAGTAGTGTTCCACATTGCCAGGGAGACTTTTACCCCTGGATGTCATGTCCCATGCTGGGTAATAATTTTCCTTGCAGAGTTGAGCTTAGAGAGAGAGAGAGATTGGTCACGTATGAGCCACAAAAGAAGTTTTCTGAAAATAACTCTTAGGCATAACTATAGATAGGCTTAGTTTCTCTACTACAAAAATAAGTTTCATAAGAGCAAGATCAAGGGCTTGACCTATTGACTTAGGAGTCCATAATGTTTGAAACAGTATCAGGGATCTCCTCTGTAGGAAAGTTAATGGTACCATATTTTTTTCTCTAGTTTCTGAAGGGATTTTGCCAATATTTTTTAATAATCTGTTCAACATACTCTGGATATATCTGGGTATTACATTAAGCTGTATAAAGTTACAAGCCCTCGTTCCCATTCTGGACTCCATGTGTTTGGGTTGTTTAATTGAACTACCCAGACAGGTTGAGTTCGATTATGTGCTACAGATAAATGAAGTTCTAAAAATACAGACAGTGTCATCCTTACCCCTGTATTCTGACTGGTCCCGACCCAGTCGGCTTTATTGAAGCTTGATCTCTTTTTTGGTTTCTTTAACAGTTGTATGCAGCAATGCTGATTTTCAGAGCTGCAGAATTTCAACTCTGAGTCTTAGGTGTACCCAACTCTGCGTCTTAGGTACCCAGAGTTCCTGGGAAATACCCTGTTATACGTATATAACACAGCATCTCAAAATCTAGAAATAACGCTTACAGCTCTGAACTAAATGTGACTGCTATATGAGCTTACAATCTAGGCCCCAGTTTTCTAAAAGAGGCCATACAATATTTGTTCTCTTGTTTCTTGCTTATTTTATTTATGTATACATATGGTTTTTATTTTGCGTGTGTGTTTATTTTTATTTTTTTAATTTATTTTTTAGTTTCTGGCTTACTTTGCATCACATAGTGTCCCCAAAGTTCATTCACCTCGTGGCATGCCTCGTGACTTCAATTCTTTCAGTATTCACACAATATACCATCATGTGGTTATACTCTGGTTCGCCATTCTGCTTCTTAGTCAATGTATCTTTCAGCCAACTCCACCCATTGAGTATCATGTATAATAGCCAGCGTAAACAATCCATGATTCACATTATCTTCACTTAGTTGAATAATCATCAGCATTCTCAATTTTAGACAATTTTCATTGCTTCAAAGAGAAAAAATAAAGATAAACACACCCTCACCATATAGAAAATCGAAACCTCCCCTTAACTCTTGTCTTCTCCCCCACCCCCTCCCCAGTTTCTTACCCCTGGTATTGCTGTGGTACTCTTAAATTATTAAAATATTAAATATTATTAAAATAGGCAATGGCATGCAATAGTAGTTTTCCCCCTATGCCCTTCTATTATTGACTCTTAGTATAGGATTCATACCTTTGAAATAGTTCATGCAAGAATTTATTTATATTTGTAGTGTTAATCTGTGGGAGGCATGGCTCTACACAACTCCTTTCAATCATGTTCAACTTCAGTATGGTAGTATTACTTATACACCCACTAATGAACTGCCTTCACTTCTGTCCATTCCCTTATATTTAAGTTCAACCTCATTAGCTATCCATTCACCCATTTCTAGCTTCTATCTCTAGTTCCCCTATATTCTATATTATATGCTTCTGAGTTTACCTTTACTGAGGTCATAATAGCAAAATCATATAGTGTCTAGCCTTTTGTGTCTGGCTTATTTCACTCAGCGTTAGGTTCTTATGGTTCATCCATGTTGTTATATGCTTCAGGACCTCATCCTTTTACCGTTGCATAATATTCCATCATATGTGTATACCACATTTTGTTTATCCATTCGTCTGTTAATAGGCACTTGGATTGTTTCCATCTTTTGGCAATTGTGAATAGTGCTACTATGAATATCAGTGTGAAAATGTTTGTGTCACTGCTTTCTGGGTGTGTACCAAGTAATGAAACCTGGACATTTTGATATTTTAATGTGTTATTGTTGGAATTTAGACTCTATGTGTCTGTTCTTTAAACTTCTAACCAGCTAGTGCCATGAGAGTTTTCCTTGATTACCAGAAGCTAAAAAGAACAAAAGGAGGAAAAAAAGAAAACACCTTTCCATTTTTACAGGTTGAGCTTTGCAGATGCTTTCCTTTCATGCTTATCCATTCAAAGAGTTTAGAGAATTGCTGCAGGCCAAAGTCTAGTGGCCTCTCTGATCCCTTCTGCACATGTGTCTTGTCTTGGGCATGTGCCTGTGACCCTAGGAATCCCTCCTACCCTGTTTACATAATTACAAATATCCCTTCTTCCTTAGGAAACTGTTTCTTTACATTCCCAGGAACTGCACTCTGTGTCCTAAAATCAGCAATCCCTGCTTGCCCCAGTCAGCATGACCTTGACTGTCTCCCCCAGTATTCCGTAGGAGAGCTCTCCAAGCTACCTTCTACATTCAGGGCAATTTCTGAGACAGTGTATCCTTCAGGCTACCACCAGAGAGATTAGGTAGATATATATGCCCCCAGTATATGCATGAGGATTACTCTGCTCTCTCCAGAATCAAGTCCAGGGAGCTGCATTGGGAGTGGGTCCTGGCTCCATGCCGAGCCAGGGAGCCATAAGACCCTACCACTATTAAAGTAACCTTTTTCTTGATTCAGTTCTTCCCTTGTTACTACAGTCCTTTAACTGTTTTCTGGGGCTTTGAGAAAGATGTTTCTGCAAGTTCTTGCTGATTGTTCAATGCTTCTGTCAGGGGACAGAGCCCTAAAGCATCTCAGTCTACCATCTTGCTCGTGATAGGGCCATTTCATTTCTTTTCTTCTTCTTTTTTTAATTGTGAAAAATAACATATATACAAAACAATAAATTTCAAAGCACACCGCAAAATTAGTTATAGAACAGATTTCAGAGTTTGATATGGGTTACAGCTCCACAATTTTAGGGTTTTTTTCTAGCTGCTCCAAGACACTAGAGACTAAAAGAAATATCAAAATGATTCAGCGGTTATATCCTGTCTTCTCTGTTATAGCTCCATCTTCTCCTTTGATCTTTCTCCCAGTCTTTAGGGGTATTTGGTCTATGTCCATTCTAACTTTTTCATGTTGAGAAGGGCTGTTGATAATACGGGATAGGGTGATGGAACTAGGTGATGTTCTGGAGAGGCTGGCCCCTCTGGATTTCAGGGCTCACCTGGCCTAGGAACCCATCTGGAGGTTGTAGGTTTCTGGAAAGTACTCAGAGTGCAGGGGACCACTGTAGAATCTCAGACAAAGCCCTAGGTCATTTCATTTCTTTTTATTTGTCACTTTATTATATTATTAATACTGTATTTTTGTTATATTATTTTAACTCTAAATTCTAGATCTAGCGATGTTCTGTATAACAATTAGATGGTAAAAACCTTGTGGATGTCGCAAGGTCAAGTGATTTTTTTTTTAAGCTGTATTTTGTCTACTTGTCTATTATGGGAACGTGTGATATTACTTCATGAGAACTCCAGTTTGGATCCTTTCTTTATATAAAATGTACTATAAAGGATAGAGTCGCATTTTTTGTGTCAGCATTTTGTACACAAAGGTTATGTTGGTTGATATACTTCAATGTTCTCATTTTTTAAATTCCCTACAGGAGGCAAGAATTGACAAGAGTCCAGATTTGGTACCTACTCCTGTCCCACAAAGCATACCCCGAAATACTGTTTCTCAGTCAACTTCTGGAGACCCTGATATAGACAAAAAAATCAAGAACCTAAAGAAGGTAAGAGATTTAAATGAGAAACAAATGTATTTTTCAAAGGTAGTACTTGATGCCTACAGACAGACATCTGAGAAGTTTGTAACAATTTTCATTGTTGCTTTCTCACTAGAAAACATTGTAATTTAAGATTGGCATGGATTTTAGTTCTTTTCACAAATGGCTAAAGGCTATTAATCTGTTTATTCGTGATTTTTGGATTAGTAAGATATACATTTCTGTAAAGATAGCCTCAATACTTCTAAACCAATATTTCACTAGATACCTGTGAAATAGGCAGAAAGATAATTATTCCGGTTTTAAAGATGAAAAACAGACAAAAAGAAGTTTCATTTAACTTGTCAAATTGTAGCTGGTATTTGATGGTGGCCCTGGGAGTAAATGTCTCTTCCTATTTTCCTACAAGAAGTCTTTCCCAGATTGCATTGTGAGGTTTCTTTTAGAACCAAAGACATAATCCAGGTATGATGAGGTACTGAAGTAAATGGTGAAATTGGTGATAATATTATGATATAACATTAATTAAAAGATTGTCAAACTCCATGTTCTAAATATTTCCAATTAACTTTTTTTTTTTTTTTTACGTGGGCAGGCACCTGGAAATGAACCTGGGTCCCTGGCATGGCAGGCGAGAACTCTACCTGCTGAGCCACCATGGCCCTATAGTTAACTTTTAAAATATAGTTTACCCTATCATTTTAACAGACCATTCTTGATAAATTGTAAGATAATTGATACTCCTTATTCAGTTTTCACATTCATATGATTGCTAATAAGAGAATATGCATTCTAAAATGGCAATTTCTTTCTTCCTCTTAACTCATAATATATTTGATGTTTACAGAAACTGAAAGCAATCGAACAATTGAAAGAACAAGCAGCAGCTGGAAAACAGTTAGAAAAGAATCAGGTATCTGCATTTTTCATTTGGGCTTACAGTTGCCATTATCTCTCCCCCTTTTATTATAAGCAATTGTTTAATCTGATAAGAGAGTGAATAGATTTTAAAACTTCTTTGAAAACAGTGTGCTATATAAAAATGTAGTGACTCTTAAGCAGTATAGGATAGGGAAAGAAATGATATGGTGAATTAGATAGTTGCCATTCCTAAGAAGCATACTAATGGTATTGCTGCTAAAAATAATGACAATTTTTTACATTAGATAAATATAAGAGTCTCTTCTTTGTTATATCTCAGATTGCACTGCTCTGTCACTTTTTCCCTCCTTTCCTAACTACTTATAGCCCCAATGTGGGATGGAAAATCACTGAACCCAAAGGGATGCAGTAAGACCACATCTGTCCTTCACCCCTTTTCTTCATAGCAGATAATTTAGAATATTATTTAATCTCTGTTTTAAGCTGTGTTCACCAGTGGATCTGATAGTGTCAGAAATAAGTTTTCTCCATTGCTATTGGTTATAGACCCAAAAACATTAAATTAATTTATTTTATTTCATTTTGTATTTAATAACTTTCCTGTTTTGAATTTTTCTAGCTGGAGAAAATTCAAAAAGAGAAAGCTCTTCTGCAAGAGTTAGAAGAATTGGAATTGGGTATTTAAGAGATTCACAGAAAGCAAGTTGGTTACCAAAAATCAGTACAAACACATCTTATGTTAAACCCATTAGTGTACATGGAATATCTGTGTACTTACATTAATGTCCACCTATAATTTTATCCATTTGTCCAAGACTCTGCATATGTATGAAATTATTTAATAATGTGTTAAATTGAATTCTATCTGTTAATACATCATTTAGAAAAGCAACTCATGAATTTTTAAGCTAAGCTTGACATATTGAAAGATAAATGTTACTCTTTTTAAGTAGGGAACAGTATTTACCATATAAATGAATAAAGACATTTTAAATTTACTCATTTTTGCCTTTCTTATAAATCCAAATTGAGATGTTCTTTATTAATTTACCAGGTAAGTTTGGGAAATTTTTAATTTGAATATATAATACTGCTTTCTCGACCTAAGGCATCATATTGTCCAAATACTTAAGAAAAGCCTTAAAAATCTGGTTGTATTAAATATAGTAAATTATTTATGTTTTTTCTAGTATTTGAAGTAAAGTTTTTGTAATTAGCTAAAAGTAAATATAGACTTTATAGGAAACAGTAAAATATTTAAATTTGATGTTTTAAATAAGCCCAGTAATATAACGGCGAGGTAAATATTTTCCTCGTGAACTATGATTATTTTGCTTGGGCAAGTCTTGATTATTTTGCTGGTTCATTCTTATAATGAAAAAAATATAATGATAATCCAAGACTGCCAACTGTCAGGGTAATTTAAATTTGTTTTTGGAGTCTGTTATAATTAAATTTGTAAAAACTTGTTATTTTGAAATAATTTCTGACTTTACAGGGCATTGGCAAAAATGATGCAAAGCCTACACAAAGAACTTTAATGTATTCCCCATCCAGATACCTAGATCTACGTACTTTTAACATGTTGCCACATTTGCCATATCATTCTGTCTGTCCAAATATCTGTGTATCTGTCCTATCGATTTATCTATCTTATAATTAATTTTTTAATGCCAGGTAAACATTTGAAATTATTTTTGTTTTATTTGCATTAATATAAGAATTCATTTTCCAGAACCAGCTAGTTAAAATGGTAATACCTAAACTGATCAGTGAGAGAAAAGAACCCACAAGCAACTTGGGAGAAGCACACATAGATAACTGAGTTGACCAAGATCCCAAAACTTCTGCTTAGATTTGGTAAAGACCTAATGTATTAAAACCTAAGTAGTATTTTAAATGTTTGTTTGGTGTATGTGTGCCTGTGCACATGTACATATAATTGCTTTCAAAATTAATTCATTTCTGGTAATAGAAACGTATGTATATAGACTACTTTTACAGTATATTACTTTAAAAACAGTTTCTCTAATAAAACGTTAAATAATGTATCCTGATACAGGTCATTTTTCTTGGTCTGACCACCTAATGATTTCTCTAAGTTACTATTTATAGGTAGCTCACAGTATAAACACTTTATTTTTAAACTATTTATCATAGAGGTAGTATCATTTGTTCCTTTGTTTTAGTCAGATATTTTTTAATTGCTAATGAGTGATTGATCCTACCAAAATTCTTAAATTCATTTTTTTTTTAAATTGTCTTTAATCCATTTAATTGTTTCCAAAGAAGTCTTTTAGTACTTAGGCACACATCAGTATAAAAATCATTGAGGTATTCTTTGACTACATATTTTGTATACTTTTTATTTTAATCATATCCTCTGGGGATATGACAGAAGTCATGAAAGTCTGTTTGGAAATGAAATTTAAAATACATTGCTGTATTGATTATAAAGGAAAACCTGTCAATCCTGAATTCTTATAGAGACCCTTTCCTTAGTCATCTCAGAGATATAATATGTGTGTACCGTAAGACATCTCTAGAGACATTGTAAGGTTGAGGGGAAATACAGTAGACACAAAGCTCTTCCTACCTTACCTTAGTTAAGCATTCTTCCCAGTGAGGGAAGAGAAAGGAGCAAAAGTTTAATCCGAAGAAAAGGAATTATCCTCTTAGAAGAGAAATAGATACAGCCTTTATGTCAAGTCATGCGTATGTATATTGTTACCTAAAGTAATACTGAATATTTTGAAAACAATACTATTTTCTTTGGATACATTTAAATAGTAAACATATGGAAAAATGTCTGTAATAGATATATACTAAACTGACTACATTGACCACAAGGGTGGGGAGATGAAAAGAGATGTTAATTGGCAATGTTTAATTGTTTTAATAAAGGAAAAAATAGTTTTTTACCATTTAAAAATTATAATTGAGGCTTGACTTCAGAGTAGGAAAACTGTCCTCTTCCAGTCCAATATTAAGACTCCCTTTATACCTTTGGGAGTATATCTAAAATAAGAACTCAATGTTATGGAAATTGTTTAGAATTCATTTAGTTTTTGGTATACGTCACCTAATATATGAGGCAAGGTGAGAGAGAGACATATGTTTCTAATCTATTTTTTTCCTTAAGAATTTTTTTAATTTTTTATTAATTAAAAAAAATTACAAGAAACAAACATTCCCAACACATACACTCAGCAATTCACAATGTCATCACATAGTTGCATATTCATCATCATGATCATTTCCCAAAACATTAGCATCAATTCAGAAAAAGAAATAAAAAGACAACAGAAAAATATAACAAACAAAAAAATTTTACAGGCCATACCCCTCACTGATCCTTTTCATTGATCACTAGCATTTCAAACTAAATCTATTTTAACATTTGTTCCCCCTATTATTTATTTTTATTCCATATGTTCCTCTCATCTGTTGACAAGGTAGATAAAAGGAGCATAAGACACAAGGTTTTCACAGTCACATTGTGAAAGCTATATCATTATACAATCATCATCAAGAAACATGGCTACTGGAACACAGCTCTACATTTTCAGGCAGTTCCCTCCAGCCTCTCCATTACATCTTGGATAACAAGGTGATATCTACTTAATGCATAAGAATAACCTACAGGATAACCTCTCGACTCTGTTTGGAATCTCTCAGCCATTGACACTTTGTCTCATTTCACTCTTCCCCCTTTTGGTCGAGAAGGTTTTCTCAATCCCTTGATGCTGGGTCTCAGCTCATTCTAGAGTTTTTCTCAATCCCTTGATGCTGAATCTCAGCTCATTCTGGGATTTCTGTCCCATGCTGCCAGGAAGAGCCACACCCCTGGTAATCATGTCCCACGTAGACAGGGGGAGGGTGGTGAGTCTGCTTGCTGTGTTGGCTGGAGAGAGAGGCCACATCTGAACAACGAAAGAGGTTCTCTTGGGGGTGACTCTTAGGCTTAATTTTAAGTAGGCTTGACCTATCCCCTGTGGGGTTAAGTTTCATATGAACAAACCCCAAGACTGGGGGCTCAGCCTATAGCTTTGGTTGTCCACACAGCTTGTGAGAATATCAAGAATTCAACTTGGGGAAGTTGAGTTTTCCCCCGTTCTCACCATTCCCCGAAGGGGACTTCGCAAATACTTTTCCACTCACTGATCAAATCACTCTGGGATTCATCAGGGCATCACCTGGACAAACCAACAAAATCTCATGTCCTATACAAAGTTCCATGTACTTAAGGTGTTCAATCAACTATCTACATAAGTTATATGAGGAGATGCACTAGTCAAAGTATAGATTTGTACCAAATAAACATTTTTTTGCTTTAGTCTCACACGTTAGTTGAAATTTTAAAATATTAAGTACCATCTGTTTTCAGCACACTGCAGTAATGACATTCTTTTGTTCTTCCTCATGCAAAAACATTTTTAAATTTGTATATTTATTCACTATCATTATACACTCTAGGCATTCCTAGATTACACCATCTCAATCTTTATCATCTGTCATTCTCTGTGATTTCATTTATGCCCCAGCCCTCCTCCCTCTATCATTCTCATATGCAGCTTCATTCAGTGTTTTAACATAATTGTATTACAGTTAGGTAATATGTGCTGTCCATTTCTGAGTTTTTATATTCAGTCCTGTTGCACAATCTGTATTCCTTCAGCTCCAATTACCCAATATCTTACCATATTTCTATCTCCTGATGGTCTCTGTTACAAGGAAATATTCCAAGTTTATTCACTAATATCAGTTCATATCAGTGAGACCATACAGTATTTGTCCTTTTGTTTCTGGCTAATCACACTCAGCATAATGTCCTTAAGGTCCATTCATGTTGTTACATACTTCATAACTTTATTCTGTCTTACAGCTGCATAATATTCCATCTTAT
>PVIY010038022.1:0-24211 GCA_004026745.1 Myrmecophaga tridactyla | reverse complement strand
ACACACACACACACACACACACACACACACAGTACGGGAAAATGGGGAATTATTAATGACAAGGTATAATATGTCCTCTATAATACATTAAGAAAATAAAAGCTGATATAAACCTTGATATACTTTGTTATCTCAACTGTGAATTTATAAAGCAACACATTGAATTTTTCACAATTATTTTTCCTTACTATGATTTCATTGTTAAAATTTTCTATGTATATATGTGTATATAAAATTTTCTATGTGTATATATAACTTTAAAATCATAAAAAAAATTAAGTTACTCTCTTTAATCCCATCTGTCCTTTTCTTCTGTCCTTTGTCATCTTGGTTGTGCTGATATTAACGATGGCTTGAAAATCATTTCTATTGAATAAGAAAATCTGCCTAAGAGGAATATCTGACACTGGGTAGTCAAATATAATGGTCTCATTTAGCCATTCAATTGAAAGGTCAATGTGAAGGCATTGTATATTGATAAGAAGGAAATAACCTTATCAATGTGATTGGAGAATACACCTGTCTTAGTTTGCTGGTTTGCCATGATAAATACCACTGAATGGATTGGTTTAAACAAGCATTTATTGGCTCATGGTTTCAGAAGCCAAAAAGTCTAAATTAAAGCATTGCTAAGGTCATGCTTTCATTGAGTTCAGTAGTTTCTGATGTTGGCTGCCAGCAGTCCTTGGGATTCCAGTCGTATGGTGATATCCTCTCTTTTTTTCTGCTCTTCCCATTTCTGCTGACTTCAAGCTTTTGGCTGCTCCCTGTGGCTTTCTGTCTATTAAGCCTCCAGTAATTTGGCCTAAGGCCCACCATGATTCAGTTTCCTATACCTTTACTAAATAACACCTTGCAAAGGTCATATTTAAAATAGGCTCATATCCATCAGGATTCAAATTAAGTTTTAGAAAATGTCTTTGTTGGTTTTCATAGTTCAACTTACAACAGCATGTTTGTCAGTGGGATTAGAAATTGGCTCTAGTGCATCAACTGGCCTTAAAAAGCCCAGGGAGGGTAGCAAAATAGCTAAGTTATGGCTGATAAGGCAGATATTCAAGTAGTGGAGTTCAAAGATTTCAATGATGGTCAGTGTTGCAGGATCAACCACAAATTGGATGTTCATTTTGACCTTCTAATTCACAATAGGTTTATTTGACTAAGTTAATGAAATATCACTATGCAGTTTCAGGCTTGTTTTATTAGTGGTACAGGAATGAAAATTAAAACCTCGGATGTGGAAAAAAGGAGGAGGGTGTTTGGAGTTGAAGAAGGATATCTTTTAGGTGACTAATAGTGAAGGGTCTGAGATTTCAACCATCTGCAAGCTAACAAATATGTGTGTGCTTGTGTATATTATATGCATGTAGATAGATATAGATACATAGACAGAGGTATATACATACATACATAAATACATACAAAGTTAGAGAAATAGATAGGCAAAATATATGTGGCCTCTGGGTCAGAGGCAATGACAATTTATTACTCATAGAAACAAACAAATCCAGTCACGTGATGTGGTGAGGGCCAGATAGTATTTGTACCCGCAGTGGGATTTATTACAAGAATGGAACCCCCAAATTAGCAAACTTTTGTTTTGTACAAGACTACTGGTGAGTTACCCATCCCCGGACAAGACATTTGGAGATGCCCAGTTTAATCTTATTAGAATGAAAACAAAATGGTGACAATTCATGCTGAACAATAGACAAAGACAAAATTGGAAGGGAGAAGAGTGATTTATATCTGTCTAGCCTCTTAATTTTCTTTCTTTATTTTGGAGTTCATGTGTTCAGATTTACTCTGCTGTCTGCATGTGTCCCTGCAGTGTAGACTTCCAGACCTTTGGTTGGAAATCCAACCAACATGTATGTTCATTTTATGTAAGATGCTCAGTGAAGAAAGGGTATTTATTTGCTAACATCTTCCCTTTGCCTGCAGACTTCCATAGATGGAGCCACTCCAGCAGTGATAGCTGAGTATAGGAGTCTGAAATTGAAGAATCTTTTAGTAAAGCCCTGCTGACATCTGTAGGTTTTAACTGGAGAAAGAACTTTTAGAACTGGTACTTACGCTACTGTTATGCAAATTAACCTTAGAGGAGGAAGAGATATTCGAAATTCTAGAACCCGGTTTCACTTTCCTCTTATGTGACCTTTTTTTGGAAATAATTTAAAGAATAAAATGATCATGTGGAAATTACTGCTATTCACATTTTAGCAACAAATCAAAAAAGCATCATTTAGTTGAGTGGCAATCAACTGCTCCATTATCTAGCCTGGAAAGGGCTCTTTATCACACAAAGTGCCATTCATAGTTTTGACACTTGCATATGAATTAATGATGACTACTTGCAATTATGAAGCTTTTTTTTTTTTCTGGTTACTTTTTAGGAAAACACATTTAGTTTGTTTATCGAACTTCATATTATTTACCAGGAATTCAAATCATTTTGAGTCAAATATATTTCTGCTACCAGGTTGGAAAACGAAAACAAAACTATTTAGAGGGTATAGATACTTTGGAAATCCCCAAAACAGGAACAACAACCACAAGAAGAAGTTTTCTAGTGGCATTGCAGTAATTAATGATCAACTTAACTTTTATAAATGTAGTTAAGGAAAAATGTATTCTATGAAAGAGACAAACTGTTAGTAAATAGTTTAACACAAGAGTTGTCAGACTTTTTCTTTAAAGGATCTAGCAGGAAATATTTTAGGCTCTGTGGGCCATATGGTCTCTGTCTCACTATTCAACTCCTTTGTAGTGTGAAAAGAACTGCAGACAAGATGAAGATGAATAAGCATGGCTGTGTTGTTTTTATAAAAACAGACACCAGTGGGCCAGACTTAGCATGTGCCTATAGTATCTGGACCCCTAGTCTAGCATATATTTATATATTATAAATTATTTATAAATTATGAACATATTATAATATTTATATTTTACACATATGTTTTTAAATTTAGTGCCAGGACATTATGAAAGTCTAAATTTAGATTTGCAAGGGTAGTGATAATTGTACTTCTAAGTAAAATCGTTAACTGTGAAAAAATAAAATACTAAAAAGACAAACATCGTCAAAAGATTTGATCTTATAGAGACCATAGTATTGATTGAGATCCTGCTATGGGATAATTGCCATATTACAAACTGTAGAGTGACAAAGTGTTAAATGCTGGATCCCACAAAATACTTCCAGAATAACATGGAATGTAATAAAGCACAGGTGAGTTTATTGTTTGCTTTATCACATTCAACAAATAAAGGACATAACTATCTTGAAATCTTGCTGCGTATGGAAAAGGAAGGGCAAAGGAGGGTGGTTTATGAGCCTTTTCGGGATATTATTTAAGCCAAGTCTTTCCACGGGCAATTTCAATTAGAACTGGGTGAAATTTGTGATGTGGGTTGGATAATTCAGGAAGGTTTTAGAGAGAATTTTGAATAATAAATAGTCATTTAATTGAGCTCCATATTGTTCTGAGAAATAGATATTTACTCTGGTGAGCATTAGTTGAGTATTCTATTTTTCAAATAGATTTTCAGGAAGTGCCTGCAAAAAAAATGATGATGCTATTTGCAACCCCATCTTCCTGGCAAGAGTTTCCTAAAATATTAAAGTCACATTAATGCCGACAGTTGAATAGGAAGCTCATGTTGATATACATAGTAAGATGGGTGAATGTAGATGGTTTTGCTTCTTTTTTTAAAAATTGTTTAACTCTTTTTAAATATAACAACAAACAAACATGAAGATTCTTACCATATGATCATTCCATTCTTGGTATATAATCAATAACTCACAATAGCATCATATTGTTGCATATTCATCACCATGGTCATTTCTTAGAACATCTGCATCAATTCAGAAAAAGAAATAAAAAGAAAAAGAAAAAAAATTCATACATACCATTCCCCTTACCCCTCCCTCTTATTGACTGCTCGTATTTCCATCTACCCAATATATTTTAGCCTTTGTTTCCACTATTTTTTTCTATACCCCTTACCACTCTCTTTCATTGATAACTAGCATTTCGATCTACTAAATTTATTTTAACATTTGTTCCCTCTATTATTTATTTATTTTTAATCCATATGTTTTACTCATCTGTCCATACTGTAGATAAAAGGAGCATCAGACACAAGGTTTTCACAATCACACAGTCACACTGCGAAAGCTACACCATTATACAATCATCTTCAAGAAACATGGCTACTGGAACACAGCTCTACATTTTCAGGCCCTTCCCTCCAGCCTCTCCAATATACCTTAACTAAAAAGGTAATATCTATATAACGCATTAAAATAACCTTCAGGATAACCTCTTGACTCTGTTTAAAATCTCTCAGCCATTGACACTTTATTTTGTCTCATTTCTCTCTTGCCCCTTTTGGTGGAGAAGTTTTTCTCAATCTCTTGATGCTGAGTCCCAGTTGGTTTTGCTTTTTAAAGGACCAAGAAATAAACCCCTCCCTGAGTTTATCAAATAATTGAAAACCCAAACCAGATGCATCAAAGTGACATAAAATTAGACAGTAAAAAACATTGCAGAGAGGAATTAAATGATTAAATATTAAATGATTGGCATAGATAACCAGTGGCAGGAGTACAGAAGAGGGAGATATTGAGTAAGGGCTTTAGATAGGTTGAGGATTTAGCAATGCTTTGAAAAACACAAAAATGCCAGGCAAGACCTGGAGCATTTGATAGTAGATAGCGTAAGGAAATCTAAATAAGAGTGAATAAAATGCTTGGACTACTGTATAAAAGTGATGATCTAGGCTATTCTGTAGGGTATCAGAAAATGGTAAACATGGGCTATGTATTGGAGCCAAATAGTAAAGAACCTGAATTCCAGTTTTGAATTTTATATTTTATTATTAGTGAGTTATGTTTTTTTTTGGAGCATATTAGACCATATAAAGTGGTGTGTAGAATAGGTTGGGATGTGTAATGGGAATGAACTACAAGCCTAGAGAACATTTACCAAACTAAGACAGTTGTCCAGGTAAGAGGATATAAAAAACGAGATTAATATAGAAGTTGAAGAGCTAGAGAAGAGGTAATGAACATAAGGATGTATTTATATGTGGAACAGGGAGTGAGGGTGTAGCCAAATGATAAAAGAGTTTAATTTTAGCATACTAAGTTATATGTATCTAAAAGATATTTATTTATGTGGTCTATCATAGAATTGGAAATATGAAACTGGTATATGGGAGAAGTCAGGACTTGAGTTGAAAGTTTAAGAATTAATCAATATAAGTCTGAGTAGAAATAATCACTCAAGGAGAGGCTGCTAAATTTAAAAATAATTTAAAAAATAATAAAAATTAAAGCCCCAGGCTGAGCTCTGAAGGATGCCTTCATTTAGATAGCAATTGGGAAGACAGAATATAAAGAAAATTTTGAAGAAATTTAAGAAGAAAATACCAAGGCAATGCAGTGGATCAAAATAAGAGAAGAGTATTTAAAAAAGATCTTGCTCACTGTCTTTTTTGCGCACTGCAGTGGGGGAGAGACAAGGGAATTGTTTATTGCAGGTAAGTGGTGATACAGGGAGGTTGAGCTTTTAGGAGAATGAGGACTGCAGGTGCATTGCAGGGAGATATGGAGAATATCATGTCTGGCCAACACAGAATAAGGTAGAACCCCTATCCAAAAGGTTTATTGAGGCTTATTATGAAAGGGAAGGATCAAGAGACAGCAAGATTCACCAGAATAACTGATGAAAGTGCCTATTATTTTTTTTAATATAGAGAAGAACTTTATACACCATAAAAAGTACAAGGAGCTGTTGTAGAGGAAGCAGAAATCTAAGATATGTAAGAGCTCAGAGGATATTGAGTTTGTTACAAAATAGAGCTTTTCTTTGTAAAGGAGAAAGGTCATCTTTTTTCAGAAGTCTGAGGAAAAAGAAGAGTATGTATGAAAAAAAAATTGAAGTAAGAGAAAAAGGACTTTGAAGCCATTTCTGATGTCCTAAATTTTCTCAGGTAAATATATAGGAGTGAGACTCTTTAAGGAGTGAGGAAAATTTTGCATAGTTGCTGTGAGCTGCATTTTAATCTGTATTTTAAGATGGCCTTGCTGCTTTTCAATTCTGATTACCTCAATATCATAGGTTGACCATAGGTTGAATTAATATATAAAACCTTAACTTACAAAGCCTTCCTAAGTTTATTTATTTATTTGAGCATTTTCTGTGCTAATGATTTCATTTAACTGTTTTTTGTTTTGTTTTGTTTTGTTTTATTTTTGCATGGGTAGGCACTGGGAATTGAACCTGGGACTCTGACATGGCAGGTGTTTTATTTAACTGTTTTTATTTTTAATTTTCTCAGTCTATTCTTTGAATATATAATAAAAATTGAGATGCTGCAGAACTTTTATTTTAGATATATCAAAAGTAGATTTCTAAAATGAAGATCATGTTTTGATTAAATGTCTCAAAGAGCTAATTTGCCTATATTTTTTCCATTTCTTGAAAACTCTAAAATATGATTTAACAGTTACTTATAAAGCCATTCCAGATACACACATGCACACATAAGCACACATTTAATTTTTTTTTTTTTTTGGCATGGGCAGGCTCCGAGAATCGAACCTGGGTCTCTGGCATGGCAGGCATGCACACATATAATTTTGAACAATTAAAGAAAATCATGTCAAAAGTAAATGCACACTTATCAATACTTGTGCCAAAAATAAATTGGGTGCTTTTATATTGATATACATTGAAGATGAATTTTGTCAACTGTTGTGGTAGTTAGGTCCAGGTGTCAGCTTGGCCAGGTGATGGTGCCTAGTTCTGTTGCTGTGGATTTAAATCATTAGCTTGTGAAACTCATCTATGGCTGATTACATCTGCAGTCTCTAAGGGGAGTGCCTTCCTCAATGAGTGATGTTTTTAATTCATGGGAAGCTTAAAAGAGAGAGCTCAATGCAGCACAGTCCAAGCAGCTCAGCATACCTCATCTCAGCACTTGGAGCTCAGCCCAGACCTTTGGAGATGCAGAAAGGATTCACTCATGGGAAAGATGTTGGAACCCAGAAGCCAGGAGAGAAGGCCAGCATGGATTGTCCTGTGCCTTCCCACGTAAGAGAGAACCTCAGGTGAAAGTTAGCTGCCTTTCCTCTGGAGAACTATATATTTTTAACTAAATAAATCCCCTTTTATTAAAAGCCAATCCATCTCTGGTGAGTTGCATTCTGGCAGCTTTGGCAGACTAGAACAGCTGTCAACTTCCTGGGAGATGCCCAGAATAACCCATTAAGCAAAGCTGAGTTTACTATGCATCAGAGTCAAGGAAGACAAAACTTTGACTGATTTTTGAAGTGTTTAGATACAGTGGGAGGGATATCGGTGGTGAATTTATATTACTTTTATGTCCTTTGGAGTCTGGGCTTGATTAATTAAGACAAGTGTTTCAATGTAAGGATCTTGTTGGGTTGGGCACATTTTATGATACAATCATTGAGGATTGGTGGATACAGAGAGGCAAGCACCTTGGAGTGAATCTTGTCAAGTAAATAGTTGTTTGATGATTGAGCAATTTACCTCCTTCAGATAAATTAATTTTCTGCAATTCCCCATGGCAGAAAAGAAAGGCAGTGAAGATTTTGTACTAATTTAGCCTTATCTTCATGGACAAGAACTTTCTAGAATAAAAAGTAAAATATGTTGATGCAGGCCAGTTTACTTCTTAGTACTCATAGCTGCAGTGGATATAGAGGTGGCCTCTGCCAAGAGCATGTTGAGAACCAAAATGTAAGGTGGCATGCTTTGCAGTCTGCTTTGTGTGGAAGAGGTATAAAATATAAGGTTGCATTTACCCAAAAGATATAGACTATGCTCTCATATTTTTCCTTTTGCTAGCCAAATGATGGGGGTGGGGGGACATTCAGTAGAAATGACAGCAATAATCATTTAGGGGTACAAAAAGCAGAAGACACATGCTTAGGTCTCAGCGTACGTAGGGAGTAAGTGATTTCTAGCCTACCACAATTTTCATTTAAGAATTGATTGAACTGAATATGTGCTCATGATAATTGACTCCTAATTTTAATGAGCTGAAAAGGATGAAAAATTATTTAATCAAAGTACTGTATAGACATGCATAATGCTATGTTTTAAAAATGTTTCCAGTATACCTACCTTCAGCTTTTTCTGTTCATGTACTCTACTCATTGATTGATTCGCTCATAGTCCATTAACTAACATTAAACAAACTACAAAATAGACAGGTCTGAGCTATAGTTCCAGAGAGTCATTTATTATTCTAATAGAAGGAGTTTCAAAACTTGAAGATTCCACTAGTGATTATAAATCAAACAGTAAATTAGCCTAAAGATAAGAACCAGGAAACCAGATTTGAAAGAATAACGATAAAAAATAATAAAGAGAATTGATAAGGCCATAAAAGTAACACAGAAATTAGATGCTTTTAAAACAATTAATTCATGCAAACATTTTATTAAATATCAGGCTAGAATATTACATGTAAAATGAAAAAAAAAATGTTTCTCCTGCAGATGAAATGCTGAGAGTCTAATAGTGAAAGTTGTAGGAGTACAGATCTAAAAATATTTACAAATCTCACATCTCTGTAGATTTTCCCCAAGTTCAAATAATTATTCACCAAAATTGTCTTTACAAATCACTGTTAAATATAGCCTTTATCTTCTAAACCAAGATTGACTTTTTCTGCTTTGTTTGTAAGGGAAATAAAAACGAGTTGTGCTTTCTCTGCCCTTTATCAGAACCCATCACTCTCAGGGTTTTGTCTTACTTAAAGGAGAGATTATGGGGCCATGTGCTACTCGTTCTCCCACTGAAAAATCATCACTGTCCATAATAAAGCTGCTGTCTGTGCTCTTTCCGTCCATGCCCACACAGTCCATCCTTGTTTGGGATTCTGCAGTGTGCTTGTCCCCCTAGGAAAAGAACCAGTCATGCAGTGGCTTTTTGCTGTGTTTATCCTCAGGGTGGCATGGAAGAAGGGAAATCTGTTCCCTCTTACTTTATTGAGAAAATATTATAAGGGTGATTTATTAAGGCATGATAGCTCACTCTTCCTGTGTGATGATAATGTTCATGAAAAATCAAGGAGAGGCCCTGAATTGCAAATAGCAAGAAAAATAATAGAGAGAGAATGGGGATTAGGACCCCAGTTTGGGATTGGACTATTAGATACAACAAGCATGAATTGAGAGCAGGGAGACAGGAGGCCAGAATCAGCTGGCAAGACCAAATGAGAAGCAAAGGTGACAGGTATTGCTAATGAGCTGTGGTCCTAAACATGGCATGAAAAGGACAGCGAAGACAGGAAAAGTATATAAATCAAAATAAATATGCACTACTTACATTAACCTGTCATTTGCTTTGCATCAATAGAAAGCACTATAGGTAAAGTTAATGAAAAGAAGAACCTAATATATTTGGAGCCAATGACAAAAGCTCAGAAGGTGATACAGGTGATATAAGATATTATTTTACTTGTCACATTGGCCTGTTTTTCACTCAGTACATTTAACCTCAAACAGTAACTTGGAAATTCTTTCTTTATTTCTTTCCATAATTTCTTAAAATGCTGTTCTAGTTTGCTAGCTGCTGGAATGCAACTCACCAGAGATGGATTGTCTTTTAATAAAAGGGGATTTATTTCATCAGTTCTTCAGAGGAAAGGCAGCTTTCATCTGAGGTTCTTTCTTATGTGGGAAGGCACAGGACGATCTCTGCTGGCCTTCTCTCCAGGCCTCTGGGTTCCAGCAACTTTCCCCAGGGTGATTCCTTTCTCTATCTCCAAAGGCCTGGGCTGAACTCCGAGTGCTGAGATGAGGTATGCTGAGCTGCTTGGGCTGTGCTACCTTGAGTCTCTCATTTAGGCACCAGCCAATTAAATCAAACATCATTCATTGCAGAAGGCACACCTCCTAGCCGACTGCAGATATAATCCACAACAGATGAGGTTCACATGCCATTGGCTCATGTTCCCAGCAATAGAACTAAGCACCTTCACCTAGCCAAGTTGACACCGGAATGTACCACAAATGCCATTTGTCTTTCCCCACCCCTCAGGTCACAGTTTCAACATGTCATTGTTCCCAAGTAAGATCAAGAAGAAGTATTGCCCCTCTGTGTTCCAGCCTACCAGCCATCCTTCACTCTAATAGGAGGGTGTTATTGGATTCTCAAGTCTTCTGAATGAAGTGCCAAGGAAAGACAGACTGTGCTTTTACTAGTGTTGATTAATTGCTTCCCCTCATATAACACACAGGTGATGCTGTTTATAATATGGTATAATTAAGAAAGGGGTCAGAAAATCATGCTGTTACGAATGTCATTTGTAGACATTTCCACATATATTATTGCAGTTAGTCTCTCCACCATGCAGCACTTGTTATTTCAGTATCCAGATGAAGACATTCAGGCCCTGAGAGATTATAACTTGTATAAATCCATCATCTGTAAATAGTGGACCCAATCCTTTGAATATCACCTTTCTTTCAAGCATAGGTAGCAGATTAGGGAAGTGTAATATCGTGGAGGAGATTATGATTGTTTTAAAGTGGAAGGAGGTTATTATAAAAAAAGGAAAACTTCAAAACTGATCGTAATTAACCATCTTCCTCTTTACATAATTCTGGCAATCTTTTTATTGCAGCACCATCTGTTGAGTTTTTGTTTGTTTTTTGGGAAGTGTATGGGCTGGGAATCAACAAACCTGGGTCTCCCGCATGGCAGCAAAAATTCTAACACTGAACTACCCTCGCACCCCCAATTCTGACTATCAACTCCCATGTGTCCTCTCTGACAATTTTCCCTCAAGTTGATATTTTCAGTCAGAGATTTTTAAGATGATTTAATTTCCTGATGTATGTGACTGGATTTAACTCCGAAATAAAGAAAATCAACAGTTTTCCAGATGCATTGCCGTCGTTAACACTGGAGGTACCGTTTGCTTAGGGCTGACAAAGTAGATGCAATGGTAGACTAACAGCTTCAGTGATTTTGATCTAGTATCATACAAGCCACATAAAATATCAGAAACAAAATTTTCTGCCCAATTGAGATGTGGTTGAACAGGATCTGAGTTGGGGGAAAAGGACTGGATATGTAAATAAGTCTGGGTGGGGGTGGTTCAATTTAAGAAGCTTTAGAATTGTTCAGAATGAAGGTTACCTGGCAGCCCTTGTTATGAGATAAAACACTAGATCACTCATCAGTAATTGCTTACTTTGGAAACCGGAGACACTTCTCTTTGTCCCTTCTTTGTCACCTCAGGATGGGAAACAGACTGCTTATATTTTAATTAATTTTCATTTGTTAACTCGGGAATCTGAGTGGCCCTCCCACTAACCCTGTTTCCATTGAACAATAGACCATGTGTTATCCTGCCTTCTGGATCATTCAAGAAGATTAATGTGAGCCAAGCTCTAAAATCTGCTTAGGTTATTAAAGGCTAACAATGATTGTTCGAACGTGTCTGTTTGTTATGCACATTTTTTTCCTGTATAGTTATTATATTAACTAGTCGATGTATTCGTCAAATTTTAATGTCTTTGTTGTTGCAGATACAGATGTGGTGTATAAAAGCGAGAATGGACATGTCATTAAGCTGAATATAGAAACAAATGCAACCACATTATTGCTGGAAAACACAACTTTTGTAAGTAATGAATAATTAATTACTTTGTGCACTTCAATATTGTTTGGAATGCTCTCTAGGTTTATTTAACTTGCTATTCCTCAGCTCCAGCATTGCAAAGCATTTCAGATGAAAAGTTAAGGCTGGATCAGTAGATCTATTGATATAAAACACCTGTGTGAACCATCTGCTTCATTTTCACATTTGCCTTTTATAATAAGTGAGTAGATGTTTCCAGGAATAATACTGTCTAAGAATAAATTTTTCTCCTGATATTTTCTACATATGATTGATTATAAAAATGCCAAGATGAAAAAAAAAAAAAAAAAGAAAGCTTAGCCGAGCCCAAGTTATCATTAACATTTCCTTTTCTTCTTAACATTTCAATTTTTCTGATTTCTAGTTCTGTTGTTTTCTGGATCAGGTAGAAGGCAGGCTTTCTAAAACTTGCCTTCTGCTGTTGATGTAATTTACTTTTAGTGATTTAGGATTCTTTCATTACCATTTTTCTTCTCAGAATCAGATGATTAGCCCAGCAATGTTTAAATGTATGAACATTTATACTGTTATTATAAAACATGGTGGGTTGAATTGTGGACCCCACTTTGGACATGTTCTTGGTCTTGGTCCACATTCTTTTGGGTGTGGACTCGTAAGTAAACTCTCTTCAAGATGCTACTTCAAATAAGATCTGGCCTAATTGAATCAGGTGGGGCTTTAATCCAGAATACTGGAGTCCTTTATAAACAGAGTGAAGGTCAGATGGAGAAAGACACAGAAGGAGCCAAAAAACCCCAGGAAATCAGTGGAACCTGGAAGAGAAAGGAGAAGACATTGAGATACTGTCATATGCATTTCCATGTGGCACAAAAGCCAAGGAAATCCACCCAGCCAGAAGATACTGCCCCTGAGAGGAAGCAGGCCTTCTAGCCTCTGAAACCATGAACCAATAAATTCCTCTTGTTTAAGCCAAATAGCACACAGTTATTTACTCATTTTTTATGTAATCAAAGGTCCAATATATTGCCTGAAATCGATGAAACATAATACAATGCCTTAGAACGGCTACCACATAAATTAAAACAATGAGCCAAATAATTAGCTAAATTGTATTACTTACTCTTAATTGTACTTTGGAATAGATATTTTAACTTCATGTTTATTATAGGGTGGCCCTGTGAAAGAGATGGATTGGGAACCTTTTGTTGTTTAGTGTTTTTTTTTTTAAGTTATGAATAAAATTGTCATTGAAATCAAGAAATGGGTATATATGCATAGATCCATTAGGCTAAACTCTAACAACCAGCTGATGCACTTTGGTCATTAAGAGAAAATAATGATATTTTTAAACTGAGTTAAATCACAGCTATTTAAGGAACAGTTATGTGGATGGAGCCCTTTATAGCAAATTGGGCATGCTGAGGAAATGTAAGGCATATTACTTAATTTCCAAGAATATGAATTTCCTTTGGGGAGAAAATACTAACCCCCATGAACAATTTTAATAAACGGTGTTGACCAGTAGTTATCTGTTAATGGGATGTTCCACTGAGATACAAGAGAAAGGGCTGGGGATCACTAAGAGATGCGGAAATCAATGAAAGAGAAGCCCTTGATAGGAGGATAGCTGGGGTCAGAAAGCAGGAATTGGTAGTGTTGGGAAGGTATGCTAATGAACAGTTGATTAAAGTAACTGTAGATTGATTTTTGATAAAATAAATTTGGGCAGCAAAAATAAATGCATTTTAAAATGTCCCGTTCCCTTTACCAAAAACTAAAAATTTCTGATGGGGAGTTAATAGCCATTGAGGTCTCTTTCCATTCTCCCCTATGTTGACCATGATTCTTAATTACTATGAGTCAGATTTAGCAAATATTCCAATTTGCTACTCTTCTAAGATTTATAAGCACTCTAAAGACACATTTCTCACCACACAGCTTAGTAAGAAATTTAGAGGTCATAGAAGGTTCAGAATTCAGGAAGGGATAAAGGAGTGGAGGGTGGAATATATTTGCACCCAAGTTAACCCAAGAACTGTGAACAAAAGTATAAATCACCAATTCCTGACAATTTCAGAGGAACTCAATAATTTTCTCTCAATTCCAAACTAGCATTTATTATATGCAGTTGTGTTTTTGTAAGTTACATAAGGCTCAAGTCTAGATTTACTCTCTCCCCCAGAAAAATCTCTTAACATACAGAAATTGTAACTGCCCTGTAGTATGTTCATTGAACAATTATCAGCATTTCAATTATGATCATAACAAATGAAGTTGGATCACTATGCACAAATTTGTAATAGAAATGTGCCGTGTTAACTGAGAATTCATAAACATAGCATTGATAAAAATGTGATAACAGAATGACCTGTTATTTAATAAAAATATTATGTTCATAAAAGATTTCAATTTTTTTTCTTTATTAGAAAAGTTGTGGGTTACAGAACAATCGTGCATAAAATGTAGGATTCCCATATACCACCTTATTATTAACAGTTTGCATAGGTGTGGAACATTTGTGACAATTGATTATAGCACATTTTTATAATTGTGCCATTAACTATAATCCATGATTTAAGTTAGGGTTAGCATATTAAAAGTAATTTAAAATTGCATTATCATTTCCAGGTCTAAACACATTTTAAATATAATTACTGGACACATTTAGGTATGCAATTATGAATTGCTGACTCTGTGACTAGGAGTAATATTGGACATGGCTGACAAAAGTAAAACAAAAGAAAATAATTTGTCTAAATAATTGGCCAAAAAAAAGACATTCTTTTGGACTGAAGATATGTGGATTTCTAATGAAGGAGGAAATTAAAGGGCATATAACTTTTTGAAGAAGAGTTATGTGAAAGAAGTGATTTAGCCCCCTTAATCATTTCAAAGTGTTTGGAAATATTATCTCTCAAAGCCAGGGCTATTTGAAATAAAAGGTTATTCAAGTGATACAATGAGGAAATTGTTTTCATAAGTATTAGCTGTATTCTTTCTCCTGTCAATAATGTGAATATCACCAGGAGTCTTGGCAGAAAACACCAGCAGTCTTAAATTGTTCTATCGAATTGCTCTTTGAATCTAGAAAACAGTTGGAAACATCAGGCCTGGCTATGTGTTCAAAGATGGTTAAAGCTTCAAAATAAAAATGAGGCTCTTAAATCTCTTTGATTTTGGAAATCTGTATCCTTTTACATAACATACTATAAACATAGTCTAAAACGGTGAAATGTGATTTACAAAAAGCAGCAGAACAACACCAAGGAAAATGTTGGCTACATGTCTTTTGGTCCAACTGTCTATTTCTACGTCACTACAAAATAGTAGGTTTGACTGAAACTGGGGAGTATGTATTGATTTATTATGTATAGAGATAGAACCAGTGGCTTGCATGCTTTCATATTATTTTTGCTTTGTTTTGTTTGTTGACTATATTTGTTGTGCCATTCGGGGAAGGGGCAAAGATGCAATTCTTTGGACCACCCAAAACTCAAGGAACGTATTTTCTGCTTCATGCTTGTGGAAATATGTATCCCATGTGTGGAAAAATATAAGAGCACAAGCAAAGAATTGTTGGATGAACGCGCCCAATATTTCACCTCTTTACATTTGAATTGAAGAAGAATTATCAGAAAATTCTGATTGGCCTTGTGGCCTCTAATGCTGACTTTAAAGTTGGAAAATTTGTCATTGTTTAAGATTTGTACTTGTACTGGTTGGCACCCCTACTGATTGAATTCAGTAGTGTAACTAATACTGAATAACCAGTTAAGTCACAGAAACCATACACTTATAAATTTTCCTTTGCATGTGTCTGTACAGTTTCTTTCTTTTAACCAGTGGTTTTCAACTGGGAATGATTTTACTCTCCAGAGGACATTTGGCAATATCTGGAGAACTTTTTCATTGTCAAGGCTGGAGGCGTTGGCATGAGTGATGGTGGGTGCTGAAATCTAATGGGTAGAGATCAGGAATACTGTTCAATATCCTACAATGCACCGGAGAGCCCACCATAATGATAATTTATCTGGCTCAAAATGTCAAGACTGCCAAGATTGAGAACCACTCTTCCAGACAGAGATACCATGGAGATCATAGGATGATCTGAAGGTAGTATTTTCAAGGTGAGATTGAAATCTTAACTAGGACATCTTCAGTTGTGGCTTCTAGATTTGTTATCCTGAGACAATTTTCCTTTTAAGGCTAGCCTGTAAAGACCAGAATGCATGAGGAGAATCATTTGCTCTTGGCTTCATCTCTTATAGATGTTGCAGAGAAAAAGCTAAAACCTGACCTCAGTGTTCTTGTAATCACCTTGGGGAAACCTCTAATTGAGACGTTCTTTGTTCACATAAGTTAATGTCACTCGTTTGGCAACTGTTAACTTTTTTGCTCAGGAAGCAACAGTTCCTCTTTAAATTAGAGGGGAAAAAACTAATGACCACTGGGGAATTCAACCATCATAATTTTTTCCATCTTAAGTACCATACTTAAGAAATACTGAATTTAATTGTCTTTGGACATGGCATATCTATCCCCTTCACCACTCCTTATTATTGAATATGGTCATACTTCTCAGTTTCATTATCCACCTTACCTCTAAAAATATTAGGTGCTTTATACATTCACATTATTCATTTTGAAAATGTTTATTATATTTATATGGATCACTTAAATACTTTTCAACTCTCAGTTCTAAAAAAGAATCTAGCTTTACTACCTTCTATGCAAATTCAGGCAAATAAAAATGCCCTAATAGGTTTTCCAGTTAAGATTGGAATATTTATTTTATAGTTATTCATTTAGGAAAGAAAACAATCTACCTTTCCCAAGCCATAAATATTCAGCTTGTTAAAAAGATTCTGTAAGATGTGTGATTATGTAAATGTATTTCAGGATAGTTTTAAAAGTGCTAGTCATAAAAATAGGAAACTTGAAAAAAGTTGTGCTCTTCACCCTGGAAGTCTACTTAGACATAAATTTAACTTAGTGTATAAGAAGAGATAGTATTTTTGTTTCCATGTGCTTACAGATATGACATGATTACCCTATGTTCCATACAGTTCCCCTTTGATGAGAAAGGAGCTAAACTAGACCACCCCATAATATGTTTCACCCTAAATTATCTCTGTGAATGACCTAAGAACTAGATATTACTAGGAAATGTATTCCCTGGAACAAAGAATCTTACCTGATATAATCATTTTATTCTTGATAGTGTTGTTACTAATGAAACCACATCTCCAATTATATTTAACCATCATGCATATTCTTGAGTGATTCATTGACTGAAATCAGAACTACCTAAATGATATATATAAAAGACCCTCTTGGACAAGAATGAGATATTGACATAAATATAATTTTTCATATTAGATTCATATTAGATTCACTTGCTTAACCATGTGAACTTTCTAAATTCAATTTTGTCTGATATATCCCTTTAGACATGTGCAGTGAAATGATTACAATTCCAGTATTTACTTCTTTGCAGATTTTCATTTGTTCTCTTTTGAGCTGAAGTTATAAATTGCCTTGGTGTGTGTGAGATAGAATACTGGAACTAACAGGCAGCCAGATTTATTATTGCAATGAAGCACAATTGTTTTGGAATTTGGCTTTCTGAGAGATCAGCAGAATGAATTGTATGTTTGGGGTGATGGGTACATTTTGACAATTTAAAGCTCTAGTTACATGCCCTTGAACATCTGATAGATATTTCTGTCTTTAATTTTCTTTCTGAATAATTCCATATTTTGCTCTCTCTTGGTTGTGGGCAGCCAATTGGTACTATATAGATATTTATATATATCCCATATTCTTTTGTTAATTTATGATGGAATTTGAGTAAAATACATTTTCAAGAAGTCTTTGAAGGTTTTCAAGTTGATGATATATTCAAATCTTTTTTGTTTTTGTTGCTCTTTTGGCATTTCAGAATGGCCTTGTTGTTTTGTACCATTTTGTTGATATAGAACCATGCATTAGTGAAAACTTTTGAAATCCATGCACGCTATAGGTTACAGATATTTTTACAGTAAAATGGAAATATATTAAATTAGTACTTTAGTTTGCTTTTGGAATATGTGTGAGCATTCAAGGAAGTTTAAATTTTGTCAAACTTCAAATGATAATGGCAGCACATTATAGAGCTGGAATGTATTTTTCCTGTCTGCCTCTTCAATTGAAAAAATGAGAAACCAAGATTCAGAGAAATAAAAGGTCGTACTCAAAGATATATATCTAGTGTACTATTAAGGCTAGAATTCAAATTTCTTGTCTCCTACTCTTATTTGAGCATTCCATTCAAAATTCCTTTTTAAAAAATGTAAAAGTAAATAACAATTCTTTAAAACTTTATGTGTAAGGAGTATATTTGTATATGTATATGTATGTGTGCATATATATGTATATATATATATATTTCTTAAAGCTTTTACACAAATTTGTTTTTCTTTTGAGGTAATCAGGAAGAAAGCATTAGACAGTAATGTAAAAAAAAGAAAAGATGTGGTTTTAGTGTTTTTGGTTGCCTTAACTTGGCTGAAGTCACCATATTTGATTTTAGCGTATTTTTTCAACATCTCAATTTTAACCCCCTATTTTATCATCCTTTTCATCTGTCTGTTCTTGCGGAAATATTGCCTTTGTGAGCAGAGGGAAACAACCTTGGCTGAGTCACACATGTATGCACATGCACATTTTCATCATCATGTCACATCTATGATTATGAATAAGCAGTTTGCTTCTCTTCCTTTCTCTCCCATGATAAATTTGTATGTAACAATCTACTTTACAGTTGGGGCTTTTCCTACTCTTAAAGCCTTGCAGAGAATTTTCTACCTCATCATCTTTACAATGTTTCTGCATCTTTGTTGAAATGATTCATAATATCTTATTAGTCCATTCATTCATTTGCCAACTGTTTATGGAATCCTACTATGTGACAGATAATATCTCAGGTTCTGGGGATATAATGGTGAATGAGGCAAGCTTAAATTTTGGTGGCTTATGATAGACAATAGATAAATATTCAAGAAAAAAATACAAGAAAATGTCAGCTAGTATCAAAGATTTACAGAATATCAACCCAGGGTGTGGGGAAGGCCACTGTGGAGACAACATTTCAAGGTCAGGGTGAAGAGTTTAGCAGTCTAAAAGAACAATAATTACAAAGAACTTAGGGTAGAAACTGCATAGATCTAGTTCATTAGCAGAAATTATATAAGTAGTGGGTGATGTGGAGAAGGATGCAAGATAAAACCAGTGGGATTGGGGAAAGATTACATTGTGCTTTGTAGGTCAAGGTTTTGTTTTGAGAGAAATAAGGAAACTTTGATGTAAGAGAGTGGCAATATCTGAGTCATATTTTAAAAGAATACTCTGTCATATTGTAGAAGAACCTGAGTAATACATTGAGAGAAATGAAGTAGAAACTCAGACACCACTTTTGAAAGCTACTGCAAAGGTACCAATAGGAGAAGGTGTAAATTTCCAGCTATCCTATAAAACTCATTGTTTAAAAAAAACAATTACAGAAGATGTCCTTACTTATTGAGAAAAATTTTAATAAGACAAAATGTACTAGAGGTGAAAAGTAGGTGGATGCAGGATTGGTTTGGAGGAGGAGTGAACCTGACTTTGTTAACTGATTAGCACGGACCAGTCAGGAATAGAGGAATCAAGGAGTCTCCTAGATTTAAAATTTTGACATTAAAATGGGCAATTCGGTTTCTGTATATTCCAATTAGACTTGACAACAGATTAATTTCACTGAAGTGTATATATATACATGCACATCTTTTTTTGCTTATAACAGGACAATGGGGCATTTTTCATTGTCTGATTGGAAAAAAAGACTTTAAATGAAATTAAGAAATTTACATGGAACAAAGAGATGTCACCCACTATTCCCTGGGGGTTAAAACAGTTTTAGTTATGATTATTTGATTGCATGATTCAACATCTTTTTTCTTAAACAAAAGCAGATTAATTTTTTTCTCTATACAGCTCATTGTTTAAAAAAAAACAATTACAGAGGATGTCCTTGCATACTGAGAAAAATTCTAGTAAGACAAAACTATACTAAGGGTGAAAGTATGAAAGTACCCATTGGAATAAATAGAACCATTCATAAAACTGTATAAAATAAAGAGTTATCATTCATTCCTCCCTACTTACATGAATTCCCCACACCATTCCTAGGGGTACTCAGGTCTTTTGCCATGTATTTTTACAAAAATTGGTTCATACTTCAGATATTTTCTCCAACTAACTTTGTTCCCTAACATATCAGTACATACTTTAGATATTTTCTCCAACTAACTTTGTTCCCTAACATATCAGTAAGTACTGCTCTCTCTCATCTTCATATAGCTGTGCGGCACTCCATTTTATGAACATTTTATTTAATTAGTCCACATTAAGGAACATTTTCATCATCATCAGTTTTTCTCTATTGCCATTAAAGCTGAAAAATATATTTGGCCATATATCATTTTACACAGATAAATCTTACAATAGGATGATCCCAAAAGTAAGATAGATGGGCTAAAAGGTATGCAGAATTTAAACTTTGATATATTCTGCTAATTCGCCTTTTTAAAATATTACTAACCATGCATTCCCCAGATTAGACGGGAGGGCCCCTTTCCCCATGCATTTACCAACACTGGGTGTTATCAATCTTTTTGATGTGTAACTTCCCCATTTGGAAGTCTCTGAAAACATTAATACCTTCACTGATATATTTTCAAGTATGGAAATGTAATTGAATTTATTCCAACATTCTACGATTAAGCAAGATTTTTCCTTTAATTTTAAATTTATTTTACCTCTGTACCCTCCAAGTACAAATGGCCCTCTTTCCCCTTCCCTCCATCCCCGGCAACCTCTAATCTACTGTCTCTGAAAATTTGCTAATTCTAGATATCTTAACATTAGTGGCATCATACTGAAATGGGAAATCCTTGGTGAAAATCAAATTTAAAGGTATGCTTGGATGGAAATATCTATCAAGATCTATTTAGGAAATAAGTTGGGATATCTTTCAAACAATATTTAGGTCAAATTCCTTGATTCAAATGTTAAATTAAAACTGTAGTTTTAAAGTAGTTAGACATTTGACATTATTAACAAAGTGCTTTTTGTTTTAGAAACTCAGAAATATTCAAGCTTTTTCAAAGTCAATGTTTTATTATCTTTTAAGTGGATGCCATACATTTTTATATATTTAATTAATCTTCTCACTAAGTTGTGAATTTCTTAAGAGAAAGGGACAAGCCTTAACCAGGTTTGTGTCCTCAATGCCCATAGCAGTGACAGAATAGTATAAAGTAGACAATTGGAATCCATCTTATGAATGAATCATATTAATTTTTATTCTTCCCATAGCATCATTTCTGTAAATATTTTATTCAAAGTGGCCTCAAAGAAAATGTAGGAGTAAAAGGAGATTTAATGAACCAACATTAAGTTAGATTCAGCAGTAGAAAAATAACTTAAATGTCCCCTTCCTCCCCCCAAAAATGATTTTCCCTATCCATAAAATTGCAAGTAAGAAGAAAATTGTTCTGATTATTGAATATGGCTAATAGTCTCAGCAAAGACTGAAGGACAGAAAACAATTACTTGATTCTTCACTGTAGATCTTTATTAACTCTGAAACATTGTTAATTTATAGGATTTTGAGAAATATAGATAAATAGAAGAAGAAACTGCTTTTCATGTTCAAATTTATTCATTGTTTTCTAGATATTGAAGGAAATTTCTCTTAGATTTTAGTTTCAGAAAATTTTTTCTTTTGATTGACAAGTGATAAGTAAAAGATGCCTGTAATTCATTCTTTTTTTCTAGTTTTTGACTAACAGAAAACTCAGAGCTTAATTAAAAGGTTACTTAAGATAATTTGGAAATAATTGGAAGTTGTTTAATTCATTTTTACTTCATCATACTATTTTATCTTAAATTTTCTTTTTTTTGTAATTTATTTGCCTCTCTCTCTCTCTCTCTCTCTCTCTCTATATATATATATATATATATATATATATAAAACGGCTTTATTGAGATGTACTTCACCTACCATAGCATTCACTCATTTAAAGTATGCAGTTTAGTGATTTCTAGTATGTTCACAGAGTTGTGCAACAATTACCGTGATCTAATTTTAGAACATTTTCAATTCCCTGAAAAGAAACCCTATACAGTCCTTCCCCATTTCCTACTGCTCCCCACCACACCCCAAGATCCAGATAACCACTAATCTACTTTGTTTTTCTATGGATTTCCCTTTTTCAATATGTAATACGAATGGAATTATTCATTATGTGGATTTTTATGGCTTGCTTCTTTTACTTAGCATTAATATTTTCAAGATTCATTCATTGTGTAGCATGTATCAGTACTTTATTCCTTTTTTCATTCCATGTTTTTTCTTTAACCTTATGTGCTTTTTGGTGTTATATAAGAAACCATTGACTAAACCAAGGTCTCAAAGATTTATATATATGTTTTTGCCCAGGATTATTATAGTTTTATATTTTATTCTATGGTCTATTTTGAGTTTTTTTTTGTGTGTGTGGTGGAGGGTCAGGCCCAAATTAATTCTTTTGCATGTGGCTATCCCATTGTCCCTTAAACATTTGTTGAAAGAATATTCTTTCCCCTTTGGATGGTTATGGAACCCTTGTCAAAAACCAGTAGACAAAGGATATATGAATTTATTTTTAGACTTTTACTTTTGTTCTGTTGATCTGTATGTCTATCTTTATGCAAGTGCCACACAGTCTTCATTACCATAGCTTTACAATACCGTAGCTTTACTGTAGCTTTACATAGCTTTACAATAGGTTTGAAATCAGGAAGTGTGCATCATCCTTGTTCTTTTTTTCAAGATTGTATTGGGTGTTACGAGTTCGTATTAATTTAAGATTAAGTTATGGGGTATTGCTATCTTAGCAAAATTAAGATGTCCCAATCCATGCACATGGGATGTCTTCCAATTTATTTAGAGCTTAATTTCTCATAATAATGTTTTCTGGTTTTTGGTGCACAAATCATGCACATTTTTGTTAGATTTACTACTAGGCATTTTATTTATTTATTTATTTGCTGCTAGTATGTGTATGATTTTCTTGATTTCATCCTCAGATTGTTCATTGCTATTGTATACAAACGGAGCTGATGTATGTCTATTGATCTTTTCTCCTGCCACATTGCTGATCTCATTTATTATTTGAGATTATGTTTTAGTGGGTTCCTTGGACTTTCCTATTTACAAGATCATGTCTTCTGAGAATAGAGATAGTTTTAATTCTTCTTTTTCCAATCTGGATGCCTTTTATTTCTTTTACTTTTCTATTGGCTCAGGCTAGAGCCTCCTGTACAGAGTTGAATGGAAGTGACAAGAGCAGAGATCTTTGTCTTGTTCCTGATCCTAGGGGAAAAATATTCAGCCATTCTTGCTTAAGTATGATCTTAGCTGTGGATTTGGTTTATACCCTTTATCAAGTTGGTTCCTATTTTGTTGAGTTTTTGTTTTAATCAATAAAGAATGTTAGAATATTATCATGGGCTTTTTGCTGCATCTTTTGAGGTGATCATGTAACTTTTAACTTTATTCTGTTAATATGGTGTATTGCATTGCTTTTAAAAAGGTGTTTAATAAACCTTGCCATTTCACTGATAAATCTCACTTGGTCATGGTGTACACTTCTTTTTATATGTTGCTGTATTCTGTTTGCTAATATTATGTTGAAGATTGCATGATTATTCTAAGGGACTTTTTAAAATTAATAACTAAATTCTTTTATTTGTTATAGATCTATTCTGATTACCTGTTGTTTCTTGAGTCAGTTTAGGTATGTGGTGTATCTGAAATAGGGAAAACCCTGAACACCATGCAAGAAAGCACCAGAGCCTCTGAGAAGAGGACAAACCTTTATTGCCATGGCAGACTCAGAGGACTCCTGTCCAAAGTCTGAGCCCCCAGCATCCTATAACTCCAGATTATATAGGCCAGCAAGCAGGGTGGGAGTTACCATGCTAATGGACAGGGGCAGTAGTAAGCAGAACAGTAGGGCAAGAGTTACTGTGGGAATGGGCTGTAAACACTGGTCTTTAGCTGATTTCTTTTGTTTGAAATGCAGGTAGCTCAGGACATGCCTGGTCATGCCTGACGTGACTTATGCAGACACAGCAGACATTTTGTTTTACTACTGTTCTAGTTTGCTAGCTGCCAGAAAGCAATATACCAGAAATGGAATGGCTTTTAACAAGGGGAATTTAATGAGTTGCTAGTTTACAGTTTTAAGGCCGAGAAAATGTCCCAATTAAAACAAGTCTATAGAAATGTCCAATCAAAGGCATCCAGGAAAAGATACCTTGGTTCAAGAAGGCTGATGAAGTTCAGGGTTTCTCTCTCATCTGGAAAGGCACATGGCGAACACGGTCAGGGCTTCTCTCTCGGCTGGAAGGGCACATGGCGAAGACGGCGTCATCTGCTAGCTTACTCTCCTGGCTTCCTGTTTCGTGAAGCTCCCCGGGAGGCATT
>PVIY010038021.1:0-24220 GCA_004026745.1 Myrmecophaga tridactyla | reverse complement strand
GATGAGAGGGTCTATATCTGAGCACTCTATTCGGTTCCATTGGTCAATATATCTATCTTTATGCCAGTACCATGCTGTTTTTACCACTGTGGCTTCATAATATGCCTTAAAGTCGGGCAGCGTGAGACCTCCAGCTTCGTTTTTTTTCCTCAAGATACTTTTAGCAATTCGGGGCACCCTGCCCTTCCAGATAAATTTGATTATTGGTTTTTCTATTTCTGAAAAGTAAGTTGTTGGGATTTTGATTGGAATTGCATTGATCCATTCCCATTCTTATATTTGTGAACCTACTGTAAACAAGTTCTCTTGAAATTATTATTCTTAGTTAATGGATAGCCTAACTGAATGACGTTAGATCTCAGCACAGTTTACTGGAGCCCTTCCTAAGCAGAAGAAATTCAGAAAAGAGTGAAAGAAAGCCACAAGGAAGAGCCAGAAGCTGGAAGTAAATGGAAGTTGGAAGGAAAAGGAAACACCACCACCATGTAAGGGGAAAGGCAAAGAACCTTAGGGTTTCTGATGAGCCCAGAATGCTACTTCCTGGGGGTAAGCAAGCCTTTTAGCTTCTGAAACCATCAGCCAATAAATCCCTCTTGTTAAGCCAGCCCATTTTGTGGTATTTGCCATAGCAGCCAGGAAACTTAGATCCTAGGATTCAGTGATTTAGTTTTAAAAGATTTTATCAAACATTGCAAAAGTTACCTCTATTTCTCTGAATATATCAGGTTCATAAGAATTGGGTATTTGTATATCAATCATAAACAAAAAACTCAATTTCGTACATCTTGCAATGATATAAGGAATAAGAAATACAACATATGCTTGCTTATAATACATTCTTGAAAAAAAGTATAGTTTTGAAAATTAATATGCTGACCTCCCCTTTCCTTCCGTTTGTTGATACTCTTATCCTTTAAAGTAAGGTGCAGAGACAGAATTTTCCATGCATAAAATCTTTGACCCATATCTCTTCTTGAATGAAACAAACATTATCTTAATTTTGATATAGCTCTTTTAAAACTCCAAACATTCCAATTTTATATATGTTTGCTGATCCCAAGATTACAAATAGTTGAGAAATTTGAGTTACAAAATAGACTATATGTCTGAAGTTTTGAATCTTCATTTATTACAGTTATTTTCTACTTCAAGTATCTTCTAAAATTAGAAAAGACACTGAATGTGAACCCCCAAACGCCTCATTTAAAAACAATTTGAATTGCTGTAATTATCATAAATCACTCTAATAGGATAATTTTCTTTCAGTTATGACACCATCACATTTGAGCTCATTGGTGATTTTCTAAATAACACATAACCTTTCATCCTAAAATAATACCATGTGTCTCTTCTGCATTTTGACTCAAACAGGTATCAATTTTATAATTCCAAATTGAATGAGTAAAACACTTGATAAAGTTTTCGTGATGAGGTATATAATTCATTCTCAAAATAGTATTTCTTCATTTTTGGTTTTGCTAAAGCTGTTGGAATGCAATATACAAGAAATGGAATGACTTTTAAAAGGGGAACTTATTAAATTGCAAGTTTACAGTTCTAAGCCTATAAAAATGTCCATATTAAGGCATCCATGGACAGATACCTTGACTCAAGAATGGTCAGTGAGTTCAGAACACCTCTGTCAGCTGGGAAGGCATGAGGCGATGTCTGCTAGCTTTCTCTCCTGGCTTCTCATTTCAAAAGGCTTCCCTGGGGCATTTTCTTCTGTATCTTCCTCTTGCTTTTATCAGCTCTGAAGCTTATTTCAAAATGGTTCCCTTTTAAAAGACTCTACTAAGCAAACCTTCTTGAATGGGTGAAGATGCATCTCCATGGAAACCACTTAATCAAAAAGTCCCACTTACTATTGAGTGGGTCATATTTCCACAGAAATAACCCAATCAAAAAGATTCTACTCAATCATATTGACTCAGGATTAAAGAACATGCCCTTTGCTGAAGTATCCAACAGTTTCAAACTGGCACAGTGTTTTATTAAGAAATTCTATGACTACATGAAAAGAATAGTCAGATGATGAAGTCATGCTATGGTGGGAAATTGCAGCATCCCCCAAACCAGAGTCTCTTGCTATATAAGCTAACTTATAAGATCACATTTTTTTACTTATAAAATTAACAAAGTTTTAAAAGCTTAATTATGTCAACTCTTACAGTGAAATGTGTTCTCATAATTGATAGGTTTAATTTGAATATCCACTGAAGCAAGCATATAATTTCAAATTTGTGGAGATCTGAATAACTTTGCTCCATTTTGTAAGCTTATTCTAATCCCTGAATCCATCTTCAAAAGATTCTGACACCGATTCAAGACCTCTTGGGTGAAGTTTTATAAATTAAGCTTATCTTGGTCAAGGAACTCAAAGCTCTTCTATAGTTCCATAATCTAACTCAAGTGATTTTACATAGAACGAAACACTCTGAACATGAATTCACTTTCCCTTGCTATACTGTAAATGAGCAATTATACATACAGTTAATCTTTTAGACCTTAGTAAGGTGCCAGGGAGCTTTCCTAAATTTAAAAACCTGGTAATCTTCTTACATCTAGAAATATCTCAATCATTTAGGACACAACGATTTCCTAAACATAGACAATATGTGCACGTGTCTTAGTACATAAAAGACTTCTGGAAACGTCACTGTTACCTCATTCATATCCCATATTACTTATTTCCAATAAGTAGGAATCGAAGGCAATGCTAGGCAAAGGAAAATGAAATGGAATAAAACAAATTCTTGATGCCATGATTGCCAGGGAAGAAAATGTGAACTGACATCAGAACAATGAGATCTGAGAAAGACAAAATAGGGATACATTCTCACAAGATATTCTCACAATACCTCAAAAAGAGGTATATGGATATAAATTAATAACAGAGCCCTTATTTCTTTCTTTAGCAATTACAATCCAGCAGCCTATTTATCCCTGTAAATACCATGACTTATATGAGTCCTATTAGTATCATATCTCATTTTGCCTCCCCATCGAATAATTTCATAACGTACTGTCACTTTATCCTTGTCACAAGTGTTCCTTGTTGACTTTAGGTTTCTTGGAACATTATTGTACCAGCTTACTAAAATGTATCTTTACCATCAGACTCTCACTTCTCCTCTCGATTCTCCTTGATTTCAAAATATTTCTTTACAAGGTGAAAATTTAATTTAAGAAATTTCTTTAAAAAAATCTTTGCTGATCACACACTTGCTTCACAATATGCTTTGAATTATCTTTAGTTCTGACGTTACTGTTAATAAAAATGCTGCTCGACATAACCCATTTAAATACGTAACATACAATAGTGAAGGCAGAATTATATCCTCCTCACAATTGATATTTCTTCTCAAACTCTCTAGAGGTAATTGTTTCTAACAATTTTCCATGAATCCTTCTAAAGATGTCCTAAACACACTCACAATATATGCATACTTTCATATGTACGTATATATGTATATAAAATTACAAAAAAAATAGATTATCAATTGAGAAATATAAATCAAATCAAATCAAATATAAAATAAAATAAAATTCCAGACACACTGGAATCAGAGGTCTTATCCAGTGTAAAGGCTTTCAGATCATTTCAAGCACACCAGAATCTTAGAGCACAGGTGAAGCACGGAGAAGCTGGAGACTTCACAAATTGCCTCCAGACCAGATGTTGGTCAGTTTGTTTGTTTTGCTGTATTAAGGTGTACTCTGGCTGACATGTAATACATGTGGGTATATCACTTCTCCAGAGGGAACTGGTCCAGCTGTAAAACATCTCCATTTTACATTCTGACAGTTATTTAACTTATGTTACATTTTCCAATGCTATTTTAGAATATATGCAATTTTCTAATTTGAATGTTTTATTAAATTTACTTTCTAAATAATTTCATTTGTATCTATCTTACTCTTTTTAATGGCTTCTCAGTATTCTTTTCAAAATATATGTTATAATTTAGTTTCTCACCCAATACTGATGGATATTTTAGTTGTATTTCAATACTTCAACAATATTAAAATTTACAGGTTTTAACATATATTTTAACTTTGTATAAATTTATCTGAAGAAATATTCTTAAGAAACTGTACATTTAAATTTTCACATAATAAATATGATATTAATAAAATCATATTCAAAGTGGATATTCAAATTAAACTTATCAATTATGAGAACACATGTCACTGTAAGAGTTGACATAATTAAGTTTTTAAAACTTTGTTAATTTTATAAGTAAAAAAGTGTGATCTTATCATTTCTGCTTGCATTTCATATTATCCAACAAATATTTTTGGAGTTCATATAAATTTCCATGCACCATTCTGCAGTAAGGGTACAGTGGTGAATAAAACAAATCATAGAGCTTTAATGAGGAGAAGAACAATTAGCCAATATAATGAAATAGAATAGGACTGAGTGAAAATACCTGTATAAATGTTCCAAATTAAAAATAAAGCAGTTTAAAGGGATTGTATTGTGCTACTTATAAATGGATCAAGGGAAGCCTCTCTGAGCAGCTATTATGTAAGCAAATTCTTAGAGGAGTTTGATTTTGAGATAAATTTTGAAGGGCCACTCAGGATTTGTATTTCTTTAATCATGATTATATTTTTCATATATGAACATATATATGATTTATATGACCCATATTTACATATGATTAGTCCTATATTATTTCAACCTATTTGCATATGTATAATCCAACTATAATATTTTAATTTAATTTTCAATATATGTATTGAAATCTGTGAAATGCTTGTTTATAACATGATAATTATTCTATTGAATAATATACTTTATTATAAATTTTAATACTGCATGGCAAATTAAGATATTTGATTAAGATATGGCTCTTTTGTCACATGTTCTGTGAGGATTTTCTTTACATATTCCTCTTTTTTATCTGCTTCTATGTGTTTGTGCTTGTATACTTAAATATGGGTGTGAATAAATGGGTTTGTGTATGTGTGTACATACACAAATGGGTGGTATATGCAAACTTTACTTCAGATGCAGGTAGTTTTGTGTGGTTTGCAGATTTTACTATTGGGGATGAGGTCTTTTAAGTAAATGTATAATATGCCTTTATGTCTCCTGAATTAAAGTCCTTCTGAGATATGTTTTGCAGTCTTTTCATTCATGACTTGCCAATCCATGTTGTGTCAAATAGATGATTAATAAAATCATTTGCTCTTTATCTGAGTCTTATGATTTTTGTAGTTTCATTCATGGTTATAATTTGTAGCTTATGATTTCATTAGCCATTCCAAGTAAACATTTTCCTATATACCTAATTGTGTATTTATAATTAATGAAGTCTTTTCATGAGAGAAATTTTAAGAGATGCTCAACATGTTATTTTTTGGTTCCATCTAAATTTTTACATATTTAGTAAATGCTCTATACTTTGAGTCTGTACCTATTTTCTAATTATATTGAAAATTAATTTTACTTTTGCATGTCCCACTTTTGATTTCAGTAAGGGAGCATAGAAACTGTTCTTATTACCTTCTCTTTTCGAAAGTCTAGATGCCATTTTAACTAGTTTAAATGGCACATAAATATATTTAAATCCCAAGATTTTGCCTTGTGCCTGCCAAACTCTAATATTATTATACATATTATATACATATTATACACAAATTACACAGAGCTTCTGGCTCTATACCTATGTCAGTCTTTCTGCATATGGAACATTAATGCACATTTTCTAAGACAACTTGTTTGCTTCCTCAAGTGAAGCTATTCTTGACCAGCCAAGAAAGTACATGACTTCTTTTCCCCTCATGCATTCCCAACTTAACCTTTCCTCCATAGCAGCATGGAGCGTACCATATTATAATTGTGCACTCATTTCTGGAATAAACTCTCGATTGTGGTCTCTTATCCCTTCATTTCCCAAGATTTATCACAATGTCTGGCCCTTAATAGTTTTCAAGGAATATGCTTTAGGCAAATAGATAAATGACTGAATAAAAGCAACATCCAGCTAAAGAAGACAGAGAGGGTAGCTGAAGTATTCACTTGTGGATTATAAATTCAGCTATTTGTGTCCTCTACCCATAAGAAACACACTCTATTCCAATGAAGGGATCTACTTTTAGTCTTCAATTTGCACTGGACTTTTGCTTATTTTAAAGAAATCTAAAATCATTCGCATTGAACTGATGGCGCTGATATGAGCCATCTATTAGTATGTCAGTTTCATTCTTTACTTCATGTTTTAATTCCTTCCTCCAGAGCATTCTCCTTCCTTGATGATCTGGCAGGAGTTAGAGGCTTAATTAGCACCATCTCTGATAAACTCCTACATTATCTCTGAATACAGTAAAAAGAAAAGAAGCTGGAAGTATCCCTCAGGTTCTTGACAAGATAACACCTCATGATTAGTGCCTTTGAGTTACCTAATTAGTTCACAGTTTGTGTCCTTCAGTTATATCTGAGGATATCTTTCAAATGCATTCAACCCAAAAGGATAGGCTTGCAACATAAGAATAAGCAGACTAGGCTTGCTGCAGCATTCAAGCACACTTCTACCTTACATTACTGTATGCACAGAAGTTAGATTTTGTTTTGAATCTCAGCCAAAGTGTTTTAGTTTTGGAACTGAAAGCATCACATGCCTCTACCCATCCATCTAGCAGGAAATTTGGGGTTTTAGGACACCAGGGAGTGGCTAGGATTCTAAGCCCAGATTGGAAAATGTCAGTTCCAAGAAGTCCAATTAGAAAATCACCCTATACTTTGGGTATATTTACAAGCGATAGCTTATAACTAACATACTTTAGGTGCACAGAATTTTTCCACAGGTGTTTGCTGATTAAATACTGGACACAGAGAACATGGTGGATAGAACATGTCAGAGCATCTTAGACACAGCAGAAGCTATAAGATGCCCTGGGGTAAACAAGCCAATAGTCTTAGTTAGGACAGCCAATTGGATGGAGTCCCACACCACAGCTAGGCAGCTGGGAGATTCCAAGGTTTGGGATCAAAGAGAAAATGTCAATTAATGCCTGATTTTTGGAAGGATAATCAAGTATGTAACCATTAAAAACATCAAAAAGAGACCATTTATAGAGGTGGGGAAAGGCGCTAGTGGGACTAACTCTTCACTGGAAGGAACAGGCAGGACACCTTAATAGAAATGGGCAAATAACTCTTCTGAAGCAGGCAAATGGTCAATCAGTTCTATCATAAAAGCCAAGAGAGGAGTCCAGTCTCCAAAAATTGTCTTCTAAATACACTCAACTGGAGAATAAAATGCTTTGGGATAGTATTCTGCTTCCAAAGGTGTTAAAATTGGGCCAAAGCACGTTATTAAATATTTAAGTTTTAAATCATTAAAAAAGAGTACATCGCAATTCATGTAAGTGAATAAATAGTTCTCTCGGTTGGGTAGAAAGTGAAACATTTAAGTTTTTCAGAGCCATTTTCTATGACAGGTGAGCAGTCGCTTACTTCAGACCATGGCCAACTCTTCAGTTTGTGGAATGAATAATGCATGCAGGAAAATTCATGCCAATGTATTGAAGTTCTCCATGCGAAGAGAAAAAGTCACTTAGATAATGTTAAGATACACAAGAAGGCTGTGGAGGCAGGTTAAGTGTTTGTTTATGTAGAAAGTTGATGCTAAGAAAGGCAATGGTAATTGCCATGTAATTTATTATTTAACAATAGTTTGGCATAGTACTTAAGACTAGCAATAAGGAAGTAAAATATCTTATACATTTTTAAAAGGAAGGTTTTTATGCTTCTGACTTAAAGATTAGATCAATTTTTAAATGGCCAATGTATCACATCAAGGCATTAATTTATATATTTAAATTTTAATAAACTTGCTTTCTGAAAATCTATAATGGATCAAAAAGAAAGGATTGATCTGTGGTTATGAGTTCATTTCAAAACTATTTACTTATTTTAAATTTTATCCTTTGTGTTACTGTACTCAACACAAAATCTGGAAAGTAGAGGAAGCTGACTTTGCCAGTTTGAAATGATATAGGTACCCTAGAAAAGCTATGTTTTAATCCTAATTCCATTTTGTACAGATAGCTGTTTCTTCTAATCCCTATTCAGTACTGTATGTTGGAAACTTTAATTAGAGTATCTCCCTGGAGTTGTGACTCACTCAAGAATGATTGTTAAACTGGATAGGTGGACATGTGTCTCCACCCATCCTAGGTGGGTCCTGATTACTTTAGAGTCCTGATTACTATATTGGAATCCTAGAAAAGAGAGCTGTAAGAGAGAAAGTCTTAAGATTCTGAGACAGCAGAATGACATAGCCACGAGAAGCAGAGAGTCCACTAGCCAGCGACCTTTGGAGATGAAGAAGGAAAACACTTCCTGGGGAGCTTCATGAAACAAAAAGCCTGGAGAGAAAACCAGCAGGTGCTGCCACATTCACCATGTGCCTTTCCAGATGAGAGAGAAACTCTGACTGTCTTTGCTATGTGCCTTTCCACTTGAGAGAGAAACCTTGAACTTCATTGGCCTTCTTGAATCAAGGTATCTCTCCCTGGATGGCTTAGGTTGGACATTTCTACAGATTTGTTTTAATTGGGACATTTTCATGGCCTTAGAACTGTAAACTTGTAACTTATAAAATTCCCCATTCTAAAAGCCATTATGTTTCTGGTATATTATAGTCCAGTAGCTAACAAACTAGAACACTGACCATCTTCGATGTTATTCAAAGGAAGAAAACATGGAGCAAGTTATAAGGCTAAACACAAAGAAACTCTCTGGGTCATTACATACTAGAAAATGTAACAAGGTAGAGCAGTACCCTATCCCAGGACAAGAGATTTTGGATGCCAACTGGTCTGGGTTACGAAAATAGTTCAATGGAAGCCTTGTATCCCATGTTTGTATGACTGTAGGTGTTGGCTTAAGCACTAGATTTTTAGGAATTGGCTTTTAAGGGTTGAAAGTTTTGGTTTGGTTTTGCCTCTATTTCTCTCTCTCCATCTCTCTCAACTCATTTGTGTTGTGCTTTTTATCTTTAAAAAGAATTAATGAAGTACTTCAATGATTAAACTGAGGCTCAAAATTGAGGATGTTAGAATTTTCTCATTTTGAATCAGCTCCAAGAGAAGGTCTTGGGAAAGGTAAATAAAGAGAACTCAGTTCTTTGTTCCTCAATTGTTACCACAAGTTCAGCAGAAGAACAAAGGAAAATACTGAGAGAAAATCCTTGAAGAGTAAAGATGTTCCATTTGGCTACAACTTCATTTATACCAGAATCTTCTCAGGAGCCAGAACGGGTAGAGATGTGGTTAAAGGATATGTAGGAGGGAATTTAAATTAAAACAAGAGTTTATAAATGCATTTATTGAATAATGTTAGCTCCCAAATCACTTTTAAATATGATTAAATCTTTCAAGCTTTATTCTTAGCAGAAATGTTCAGCACATTTGGAGATTGATTACAATGAGTGTCAATGTCAAGTCTTCTCTTATTAACATCAAGAGTTGAAAAGAAAGTAAACAAAAACTGGAAATCTACTTAGAGATGCACTTTGATAATTGCTCATATACCTCTAAATAGCCATCATTTTGTTCCTTTCATATATGGTTTTTGAGAAATTATGAAAATATTTTAGAAAAGTAAGCTGTCAATGTGAGGTGGCGTGTTTTCAAGGCTTTCCTAAAACATGATCAAAGAGGTGAGTTATTCTTGGTTGTAAAAACCAGATTACGATTTTGATAAAATCCTAAACCTGTTGCTTCAAAACCTCTCTGATACTTTCCTCTGATAGAACATCTGATGCTTCTGGAAAAAAAAAGTGTTTTATAAAACTGGGGTTTTATTTAAAGAACCACACAATCTTTTAAAAAAGATATTAAAAAGAAAACGATGTTGACTTAACAACAGCTGCTGCATAGGGTAGACACTGAAAACAAGAATACATAGAAAATGAGTCAGACAAAGGCTTGAGAATTGGAGCCAATATAAAAATACTTTCAGAGAGAACAGAATTATTTTCCTGATTGCCAGAGGCATAGTATTTGAAATACTGCTACAGAGAAATAAATCTTGCTTTCTTTTACTTACTATTTTATTTAAAATTTCTTCATTATATATTTTTAAAAATAAAACCTGAAAGCATTGAGTAAGCATGTTCAATGAAACATTTGCTATTTTATCCTAATTTTCTTCCTTCTGTTGAAATATTTACTCTGTTAGAAATTAAGGACTTAAAATATAGAATAGAGGTGACTGATAACTAAATCTTCTAAGAAATATGAAAAGTTATGTTATCAAATTGAATTTGAACTCTTAGAAAGGAAACATTATATTTATCATTCTATTTCTAAATTGTTGTAGATCATTTAGAAGCCAGCATAATTACAAATACTGCTTTGTTGATGGATAAGTACATTTATATTCATTTGTGGAAGTTAATGAATGCTTTTTAGCTTAATAATTTGGTATAGATTAAATAATTGGATATTGGAATGAGGGATATTTTTCTTGGTATTCAGGCAAGGAGATTTTTAAGATCAATGTTAAATACATGTACTTTAGAGAGAATTACCTTCTGCAGAATGGTCCCAGAATTTTTACTTCTGATATTATGTTTAAGTGCATGCTATTATTGACCCTCCAGCAATGTAAAACTTTTACTTTACTAGAGTCATTTTCAATGAGTTAAAAAAAAACACAGCTTTCATCAAATATAGAATGCACATGTGCCATTGATATTATTCAACACATTAACTAACAAGAGAACCACTAAGGTGATAAAGCTGATATAAAGAAGAATTTGAGAAATACAGATTTATATAGTCATCCAGTCAAAGAAATGCTTGAAGAAGCTTGCTAATATATACAAATGCCCTATAGTACCCCAAATCTGAAACGTTTGTATTTATCTTTTCTATCAGGTTAACATGTAATTTCTCATATTTGGGCTCTAAAGAAATAACTAGAAGCCAGGTCAACTCGGATATGTTCTACTCAATAATGAAGTGCCCCTTAGAAATGCTCTTAAAAAATAAGAAAAAGACATGCTGTTATCTTCATGCTTTATTTCCAAATTTCTAAGGTTTTGATCCTTTTTCTTAGTTATCTGACATGATATCTGGTGTAGTAAAGTGGTCTTAGAGGGAATGGTAGATTCTTCTGTCCACTTTTAAAATCATCAATCATCAGGGCCAAACTCTCAACATAGAGTAGGATGGTACTTTTCAAATAGATGCAAATTTTTGCAGGCTACAGAATGTGATCAGATGTTTATAAGCTGGGGAAGGAAGAATAACATTTCTAGGTTCCATAAAAGATCTACTTGGCAGGATCATGGAGTTTGAAGGAATTAGCAGGCGACTAAGTAGATATTTTCTTCAATTGTTTCAAGGAATGAATGAGTAAAGCCTGCACTTGAGAAGAATATGAGTGAGAATGGAAGCCAAGTACAGTGATTCTCAAAAGTTTTGTGTTTATGACACACTCTATATTCTGTCACACAAATTACTTAGCTGAGCCTTTTCTTTAGAAAATGTGTGCAAGAAACAAAGAAAAAGGGCAAGGAATAGAAAAAAGTTCAGCATATGTAGATATTAATCCAAATATATCAAGAATCATTTTAAAGTCAAATGGCCTAAATACACCAATTGAAAAGAAGAGATTATCAGAATGAATTTTAAAAAAAGTAATGTTGTCTACATGAAACCACTTTAAATATAAAGACACAGATAGATTAAAAGTAAAGGGTTGTAGAAAGGTGCACCAGGCTAACACTAATCAAAAGAAATCTGGAAAAGTTTATATTAATGCTGGACAAGACAGATTTCTGAACAAAGCAAATTGTCAGAGATGCAGAGGAGCACTACATAATGATAGAGCAGTCAATCCTCCAAGAAAGCATTAAAAAATGTACATATAATACGTTGTCAGAAAAATCAATGGTTAAAATGTTAGTAGTAAAACTGGAAAGTTTCGTGTCAATCTTTTAAGTACTTCTCTTTTAAATGCAGAGTTAGAAGACAGTGTTTAGAATGAAGGAAGAAATTAGGAAGGCTGGATGAGATAGTATTAACTGAAAAAAAAGTTTTGTGTATATTTGATTAATGATATATTTAAATTTATAAAGCACTCCACAATATGGCTTCCTTTTCAAAACATTATTTGAGGGCGGCTGCCGTGGCTCAGCAGGCCGAGCTCCAACCTGCCGTGATGGAGGTCTGGAGTTCGATCCCTGGTGCCTCCTGCCCATATGCAAATTAAAAAAAAAACAAAAAACATTATTTGATAATTAAGGAAATTATAAAAACATCATTTGATTATTAAGCAAATTAAACCAGTCATTTTAAGTAAATTGCATTTAATTTTATGTCTATTTATTTCAAAATCATTTGAACAAATGTATCATTTTTAATAAAATATAGTGAATTCAACCAACAAATGCATAGCTTTGTATGTGAATCAGTCCATCAAAAACTTCAATACTGATAAAATGTCAAGTGATTATACATTCTGAAAGTTTCAACAAAGGACAATGAACAATGTCCTACATGTAAAGATTTCAGAATGCTTTGATGGCAGTCAGTAAAGTCCATAGGTCACAAAAACACCAATACTTACAGTAGAAAATTTAGACCATAACAATAGTTTCCAATAAAATACTTGCCATTATAGATAACCCTTCATCTTGCTCTCTGTAACAATTGAATGTTTATTAGATGTTGATTTTTTTTTCTTTTTTACTGCTGGATAACTGGTGGGTGAAATTTCTTAAAATTTCGTGAAATTCTTACTCTAACCAACCAATTAAGGCCAATAAGGAGCTGTATAGGACATTTCACAGAATCTGAACAAACCCACTGCTTACTTTCTCAATAAGTCTTCCTGAAAAACTGTGAGAAAAACAAAATGACTCAGATATTTTATCTTAGAAAAATATTTTTATTTAAAACAAAGTATTGGAAGATTTGAGGATGGCTAGTAATCAGACACAATTCAGTTCAATTGCCTGAATTGTTCAGGATCTAAATAGCAGAGGCATTTTTGCATTCATGGCATCTAAAGGAAAAGCATTCATAGCGGGAATCCTGATGCACAATGACTTTTCAAAAATACAATTTTGATCTGGGCCTTTAGATTGATTTCTTCACACAGCCTGCTTGCCTGTAAACAAGTATCTGTTCAATTTTTTTTTTCTAATGTTAAAAAGAATACAGTAGCTATAGGCGTTTTGCTACAAGTACAGAACTCATTTTTTTTCCAGTTGTAGAAATAAATTATATGAAGTTTCTATTTTGTTGGATATCTGTTTCCCAAAATGTGAAATTGATATAGTTGCTTATTGAGCACATGCCTAAAGATAGCAGTAAAAAAGAAACATTTTAACAGGAACTTATAGGAAATTGACAGCAACGATAATAATAATAATTATTTGTATGTTTAAGTTTAACATTTCCTGAACTGAATGAACTTCCTTCTGGAGACACATTCCATAACTCTAAGTGATAATGAGTAGTAACGTTAAAAAGATTATGCTTGATCGTGATGAAATGACTGAAAATTCAACACACCCAGAAAAGATGTCCAGTCTTTATATATCTATGCAATTGTTTGCTTGACAAGGATATCAATATAATTTGCTGTGCTTCTATTTGTTTGACTATCTTTCAATAAACCCTGTTGGTAAGCAAGTACATAAAAATAAATGCATCTTCTGTTAATACACTGACACTGCATAGCAGGAATTTAATGTTGAAAGCTAAAATTTAATTTTGTTTCTTCAAAGTATTCAAAAGAGAAAAAATACATTTGACATAACTTGCTATACTTTTGAGAAGTAGTAGAAGAATATAAACAGTTAAAGGAATTAGCTTCTAGTTATCTCTGGTTATTGGGTCTAGCTTGCCTCCAGCCCATGCGCATTTCTTAATTTTCTTTCCTGAATCACATGCTGATAAATGCCCTCTCCTTTGATAATTTTTAAATCATTGCTTAAAAAAATTAGGAATTTGCTTTATTTGCCTTTTCTCTCCCCAACTGTTTTTGTCAATTAGAAAGGAAGTTTGGTTAATAAACTTGACTGAAAAAGAAAACGGATTACATGATTGGCATCTTGGAAGGTCTTAGCTCAGGACTGTATTTTTCCATAAGGAAAGCATCTTTTATTCTTATGTGATATGTTGCCTATTTTTCCTGGAAAGGGAACAGGTATGAGAGTAGCTGTCCGCCCAGGTTCAGAAGGGGGCAAATATCAGATATATGTAGTACACCCAAGTTCCACTCTCTTTGGAATATTTGTGTGTATAAGAATCAGTCAGTAGGGATATGTAAAAATCAGTGTTCTTACATCCATTGTTTCTCATAATCCCAGGGGTTTCAGTTTCTCCACAAAACCAGAGGCTTAAAATATATCTTGGGAACACAAGCACAAAATGACAAAGTAGGAGGTTTCACAGATCATTCCCTCAACCAGAATAAAAGTGAATGAACTGGAAAAAGAGATAAGAATTAACTAGGTGGTAACCTTAGAACAAGTTTGGGCATTTAGAACAACCACAGGAGTGTGAGATGAAGACAGAAGTTGCTGAGATTTCAAATATGTAAGTGAAGATGAACAAAAATAAGGGACTGGTTTCCATTCTGCAGACAAATGGTAGCTGTGGGAATGGCAGTGGCTACAGAAATGAAGCCCAGAATAAGAGTGGCTGATTGGGGACAGGACAAGCAAAGTATATCTCACACTTCAAAAGCTGAGATTGAATGTTAAAGTCTTGGATCCTTGGAGGCTCACTAACCTCAGTTTTGGCCCTCTGAGCAGCAGTGGCTTTTGGCCTTTCACCAGCATCCAGGGCACCCATTTTTCTTTCTTTTTTATTTTCTTCTGTGTGTGGATGTTTCTTGGAGCTATGAAGTACAATAACTGAAATTAAAAATTCCATAGAACAACAATGGTATGGTCACCTTTAGAAAATGCTTATAGGAAAACAGGAACCTAGATTGTAAGCTTTTTGAGCACATACATTCAGTCTGGAGTGGTGATTATTATTTCTGGATTTTGAGAGGCTGTTCTATATATATAACCTGATATTTAGAGATAAGAATGAAACCGAACAGGTTGGGGTTAAAGTAATTCAGAACAGAGCGGTAAGGATGACAGTGTCTATATTTTAGAACCACACATATTCTTTGAGACCAATGGAAGTAAAGTTTATTTGATCTGGAACTGAAATTTTCTGTAGTGCACAATCTAATTCAACCTATCTGTATAGCTCATTTGAACAATTGAAACACAAGGAGCACAGACTAAGAAATAGGTCTTTTAATTCTTTATAGATTATTGTAATGCCTGGATACATCCTAGAGTATATTAAGCTGGTAATCAAAAAGTATTGGCAAAGTCCCTTGAGGGATGGGAGAAAGAAAAACCAAATTCAATAGAAAGGTTCAACAACAGATCAGCAGATTGGAGGAGGCAGACTAAAAGGTCAGCAAACTTTAATACAAAACAACTGAAATTGTCCACTCTGAGAAGAAGAAATTACAAAGAATGAACAGAATCTGAGGAATCTATGGGGCAATATCAAGGATTCTAATATATGCATTTTAGGACTCCTTGATGAAAAAGAGCAAGACAAAGGTGCAGAAAGAATATGTGAAGAAATAATAGCACAAAACTTCCTAAATTGATGAAAGATATGAAAATAGAAAGCCAAAAAATCTCAATGACTTTCAGGCAGAATAAACTCAAGACACATTATAACTTACTGCAATGATAAAAACAAAGACAGATCTTGAAAACAGAAAGAGATGTAACAAACCACATAAAAGGAATACTTAATAAAATTAATATCCAATTTATCATTAGAAACTCTGGAAGCTGGAAGGCAGTGTTTGCGGGGGTCACATTTAAAGAGTTCAAGTAAAAGGATTATCAACCAAGAATAATATATATGGCACAACAATCCTTCAAAAATGAGGATGAAAATAAGATATTTCTTGATAAACAGAAGCTGAAGGAGTTCATTACCACTAGACCTGCCTTGTAAGAAATGCTAATGGGACTCTGTCATTTTTAAAAGAAAAGATGTTAAACAGTAACTTGGTCTGTTTGAAGAAATAAAAATCTCTGGTGTAAGTAGTTATTGGGTAAGTATATTTGTCAAAATTGCTGCATATTTTTACTTCTTATGAAACTTAATATTCAAAGGTATAACACAATCGTATAGCTTAGTTATTGTACACACAATGTATAAAGTTGTATTTTGTGACAAAAACAACATAACAGGGAGTGATATAGGAACAGAGTGTGTATAGCCTATTGAACTTCAATCGGTATCAAACTAAACTGAACTGTAATGGATTTAGGATGTTAAATATAATCTCCCTTAGTACCCATGAAGAAAATAGTTTAAAATCTTCACAAAAGGAAATGAGAAGTCATTCAAAGTGGCTCATTTCAAGCAATATCTAAACAAAAAGGAAGGCAATAATGGAGGAAAGAGGGACCAAAAATGGTATAACATGTGCATAAAATAATTACCAAACTGGCAAAAGTAATTCTTGCCTTACAAGTAATTATATAAATGTAAAAAATTAAATATGCTAATCAAAAGGCACAAAATGGCAGAATGGATAAAGTATGATCCAACTTATATACTGTTTGTAAGATATTCATCTCAGATTCAAAGATACTAACAACTTAGTAGTGAAATTACGGATAGAAGTATTCCATTCAAATAGCAACTTTAGAACTGTTTAATCTCCCTTCAATTCTGTCAATATTTTCTTCATGTATGTTGCGACCCAAGTTTTGGGTGGGTACACTCAGATGAGACAAAACAGACTTTGAGATGAATCTGTTATGAGTTAAATAAGTATATTTGTGTATACATGCACCTAGCAACAGGGTCACAACATACATGAAGAATATATTGACAGAATTGAAGGGAGATTAAACAGTTCTAAAATAGCAATTGCATATTTCAGCACATCATTTTCAATACTAGATTGCACATCTAGACAGAAGATCATCATGGAAACAGAGAACATGAACAAAAGTATAACTCAACTAAATCTAACTGGTATATGGAGGACACTTTACCTAATTACAGGCAGAAGACAAACTCTTTTCAAATGTACATGGAATTTTCTCTCAGATAACCATATGTTAATGCATATGACAAGTTTTAATAAGTTTTTAAAGATTGAAATTATACCAAGTAACTTCTCTGAACACAATAGAATGAAGAAAGAAAGAAATAACATAAGGAAAGCTGGATAATTTACAAATATGTTAAAATTAAACAGCACAGTCTTAAGTAACCATGCATTAAAAAAGAAGTCACCAGAAAAATTAGAAAATTAGAAGGTGAATGAAACTGAAAACAAAACCTATTAAAAAATGTGGGTAGTGATCACACACACACACATTGAAAAAAGAAGAAGAAGAAATTTAACCAAGGAGGTGAAGGGAGAGTACACTGAATTATACAACACTGCTGAAGAAAACTAAGAAGACTTAAATATATATTGTAAGACATCCAATCAATGTTCAGGAACCAGAAGACCTAATGAAACGATGCCAACACTACTCAAAGTTATCTATAGATTCAGTGAAATACCCAACATAATTACAGTAACCTTCTCCCAGAAATGGAAAAGATGTTTGATTCATATGGAATTGCAAGCAGCCTAAAAAGTCAAATCAACATTGAAAAAGAACATCAGAGTTGGAGGTCTCACACTTCACGATTACAAAACTTACTACAAATCTACAGTCATCCAAACAATCTCATGCTATCATAAAGACAGATGAATTAACCAATGAATAGAATTAAGCATCAGAAACATACCCTCACATCTATGGCCAACTGACTTTTAGCCAGGCTGCCAAGAATATCCAATGGTGAAAGAATGGTTTCTTCAAAATAATAGTGTTCAGGGAAAAACTGGATATTCACAAGCAGAAAACTTAAGTTGGACTCTTACTTCACACCATATATAAAAATTAACTCTAAATAATTCAAGGACATGAATGTAAGAGCTAAAGCCATGAAGACTCTTAGAAGATAATGCATGGATAAATCTTCATGACCTTGTTTGGCAGTGATTTCTAAGTTATTACACCAAAAACACAGGAAGCAAAAGAAAAAAATAAGAAAATGAATTTCATGAAATTTCAAAACATTTATACATCAAAGGACATTGACAAGAAAGTGAAAAAAATCTACAAAATGGGAGAAAATAATTGCTAACCATAATATCTGTCAAAGAGGATGGGCCATGGTGGCTCAGCTGGCAGAGTTCTTGCCTGCCATGCCAGAGATCCGGGTTCAATTCCCAGTGCCTGCCCATGAAAAAAAATAATAATAATAAATGAAATACATCTGTCAAGGGTATAATATGCACAATATATAAAGAATTCATTCAACCTCCAAACAAAAAGACAAACAATCCAATTCAAAAATGGGCAAAGGATTTGAATAGACATATCTCCACAGATATAGGTTTAAAAATACAATATGAGCATGGAAAGTTATTCAATATCATCAGTTATCAGGAAAATGCAAATAAAAATTGAAATGAGATACCATATACAATAGAAAGCTATTATAAAAAAAGTTGAAAAAAGCAGAAATAACAAATGTTAGTGAGTATGTGAAGGAATTGGAACACTCATACATTATCAATGGAATGGTAAAATGGGGCAGCCACTTTGGAACTTACTTTGGTGGTTCTTCAGGAAGTTGAACCTAAAATTACATATGACCAGTAATCCCACATCTTGGTATATACCTCAAAGAATTAAAAACAGAAACTTAAATGGATATTTGTAGTCAGTATGTACAGTGGCATTATTCACAATTGCTAAAAAATTGAAGCAACCCAAATGCCCATAAACAGATGAATGGATAAGCAAAATGAGGTATACATATATATATATAATGGAATACTATTCAGCTATAAAAATAAATGAAGTTCTGATATGTGTGACAACATGGATGAACTTAAAAGACATCGTGTTAAGTGAAGTAGGCCAGACAGAAAAGGACAAATATTGCCTCATCTCACTTATGTAAAATACGTAGAATAAGCATATACATAGATACAGAAATTAGATTACAACTTTACCAAGGTTCAAGGAGTGAGAGGAGTATTGCTTAATGGGTTGCTTAATCTATTTGCTTAATTTCTTAATCCCCTTTTGGCCATACATAGAAGTAGGTTTCTGATTCCCCCACAGTAGCTGTTTTCATGTAAACTATAGGGTCAATTTGGAGGAAGGAAGGGCAGAAAAAGGGGTGCGATGTTTACAGGGCAGTTGTAGTAAGAAGCCAGGTTATTTTAGACCTGCCTAATTGGTCTGTGTTGCATGGTTGTATGTTCCTGGATTATAGTTTAAAGGCATTTAGTTTTCTGTGAAAAGCAATGAATCACTAAACCCATCTATTTATCGGCCAAAAAAAAAAAAAAAAAACAAGTTTCTCTTTGAAGCTTTGAAAATTTTGGATAATGTTGATGATCATGGAACAATATTATGAATGTAATTAATATCCTGACTGTATGCCTGAAAGGGGTTAGAATGGGAATAAATATGGATATGTATAAACAATAAAAAGCAAAAAAAGAAAAGAAGGGAGATCTCAAATCAATGTTAGCTTCACATCTTAAAGAAATGGTAAATCTAAACTTAGTAAAAGGATATGAGACATTCACATGAAAGTGAAGATAAATGAAATAGAGAATAGAAAGAAACAGTTGAATCGACAAAACAAAAAGGCTGTTCTTTGATAAAATTGACAAAATTTTAGCCAGACTGACAAAGAATAAAAAAGATGCAAATTCTGAAATCAGAAATGAAAATGATGAGTCACTTCTGAACTTAAAGATATCAAAAGTATTACAAGAGAATATTATGATCAAGGATATGCCATCAGAATAAACAATGTAGGTGTTATGGAAATATTTCCTGAAACACACAAATTGACTAAACTACTCAAGAAATAGTTGAAAACCTCCACAAACCCAAAGCAAGTACATAGATTGAATGAAAAATCAGTAAATATTTAACCAAAGAAAAGTCCAAGACTAAAAGTCTTCACTGGTGAATTCTACCAAACATTCAAAGAAGAACTAATAGTAATCCTGCTCAAACTCATCTAAAAGAATTCAAGAAGAGGGAAGATTTCCTGATTCAATCTATAAGGCTGCCATTTCTGTCATACCAAAGCCTGATGAAGGCATCACAAACAAGGAAAATGACAGATGAATTTCTTTTATAAATATAAATGCAAAAATATTTAACAAAATAGTAGTTGAATTTCATTTCATATTAAAAGATTTACAGCATCATCAAGAAAGATTTATCCCAACAATGCAAGGGGGCATCACCATATGAAAATCAATCAGTGTAATGCACCATATAGGTAGAATGAATGAAAAAAGCACAGATGAATATCTCAATAGGAGCAGAAAAGACCCCTAAGTGTTGTAGATAATCAACTCTTCTAATCTTCCTCAATTGCCTTGTATGATATGTTTACTATTATTTTTATTATTATTACTGATTTAAGACGGGACATGAACTCACAAAGAGATGAAATAACCAGCCCTTAGGTCATGTAGCTAGTCATGTGTCTGAAAGTGTGAGGATTTGAGCGGATGGAGTATGACTCGACAGACTAGGTTCTTGTTTACAGGCAGCAATTCCTACACTGCAATGCTTTGGAAAGCATTAATCCTTAAATATATTTAATAAAGGAAGCAATTTATAGTGCTGCATGACATGTACTTTTCTAACTTCTCCACATTCGATTTCATTTAGGATGAAATGACACACTTACTTATCATTTTGCATAAAAAACATACATTTTACAAAGGAGAAATCCAAGGAGCAGAGGGTTCAAGAGACTTTCTAAGGTCACTCAGATACTATCTGAGTTTAGTATTGGCTTCAAAACCCATACTACTCATAAAATATTATCTTCACAAGTTTCAAGCATCGTTGAAGGCTGTCTATGTACACTGAGAATTTTAAGATATAATCAGTAAGATAAGGTGTAAGCTTATGTTATTGATTTGTATCTTTCTTTTTTTCTAATACATACATTTTAATGCTATAAACTGTCCTCTAAGCACAGCTTTCATTGCAGCCCTCGAGTTTTGATAAATTACATTTTTGTTCTTATTTAGTAAAAATATTTTTAATTTCCTTTGAGACTTCTTCTTTGCCACATGTATTATTTAAAAGTGCATTATTTAATTTCAAAATCTCTAAGCATTTGGAAATTTTTTCAGCTATCTTTCTGTTGTGGATTATCAGTATAATTCCATTGTGGTCCGAGAACATACTTGGTATGATTTCTAGCATTTTAAATTTGTTAAAGTGTATTCATGGCTGTGCTGGTTTGAAAGAATGCATGTCCCCTAGAAAAGCCATGTTTTAATCTTAATCCCATTTTGTAAAGGCAGCCATTTCTTCTAATCCTTATTCAGTACTGTATGCTTGAAACTGTAATTAGATCATCTCCCTGGAGCTGTGATTTAATCAAGAGTGATTGTTAAACTGCGTTAGGTGACGACACTTCTCCACCCTTTCGGGTAAGTCCTGAGAAGTTTCTGGAGTCCTATAAAAGAAGAAACATTTTGGAGAATGAAGGAGATTCAGAGAGAGCTTAGAATGCTGTAGCACCACAAAGCAAGAATCCACAAGCCAGCAACCTTTGGAGATGAAGAAGGAAAATGCCTCACGGGGAGCTTCATGAAACCTGAAGCCAGGAGAAGAAGCTAGCAGATGACGCCGTGCTCGCCATGTGCCCTTCCAGCTGAGAGAGAAGCCCTGACTGTGTTCACCATGTGCTTTCTCAGTTAAGACAGAAACCCTGAACTTCATTGGCCTTGTTGAGCCAAGGTATCTTTTCCTGGATGCCTTAGATTGGACATTTCTATAGACTTGTTGTAGTTGGGACATTTTCTCGGCCTTAGAACTGTAAACTAGCAACTTATTAAATCCCCTTTTTAAAAGCCATTCTGTTTCTGGTATATTGCATTCCAGCAGCTAGCAAACTAGAACAATGGTCCAGAAGTGTATCTCTTTTGGTGAATGTTCCAAGCAAGCCAGAGAATAATGTTTCTTCTGCTTTTTTGCATGAGGTGTCATGTAAATGTCAATCTGATCAATTGATTGATAGTACTATTCAGGTTTCATATATCCTGACTGAATTTCCACCTGCTTAATGTATCAATTACTGAAAGAGTAAGATTGAAGTTTCCAACAGTGTCAGTATATTTGTCTGTTTCTGTAAGATTTTGCCTCACATAATTTGACACACTGTTCTCATGTCCATACACATTAAGGGTTGCTATGTCTTATTGGAAAATTGACTCCTTTATCATTATGCAATCCCTCCCTTTATACTGAATAATTTTCCTTGTTCTGAAGTCTTCTTGGTCTGAAGTTAATATAGCTATTACAATTTTGTTTTTATTGGTATTTTAGTTTCCTGACTACTTAAACAAATACCATACAAAGGGTTGGATTAGGAGCGGGAATTTATTGGCTTACAGTTTTGAAACTCAGAGAAGTCCAAAATTGCAGCATTTGCAAGGTAATGCTTTCTCCCAGAAGACTGTGACATTCTGTTTATGGTTGCAATAAGCCCCGGTTCTTGACTTTTCTGTTATGTGGTAATGCACATTGTGGCTCTCCTGATTTCTCCCTTCTCTTCTGAGTTCCATTGACTTTTTCTTCTGGCTGCTCCCTCTATGTGTCTGGATTTTTTTCTGCTTCTAAAGATGGCAGTTATGGGATTAGACACCTTAATTGAAGTAACTTCATGAAAAGGTCCTATTTACAGTGACTTCAAATTCATAGGAATGGATTAAGTTTAACAATATGCTTTTCTGGAGTACACTTTATGCTACCACAATCATTGTTAGCATGGTATATCTTTCTGCATCTCCCTTTTTTATAACTAATCTCATTCTTTATATTTAAAGTGAATTACTTATGGACAGCATAGAGTTGGGTCTTGCTCTTTTGCTCAGTCTTACAATCTCTGTCTTTTTTTTAGGGGGAGGCGGGTGCATGGTCCAGGAGTTGAACCCTCATGGAAGGCGGGCATTCTAACTACCGAACTACCCATGCACCCAATCTCTGTCTTTTCATTGAAGTGTAGTTAAAATGAATAAATGAATAATGGATGAGCACATAGACTACACCAATGCAGATAATTCTGGGCTCTTTGGAGTGTGAAAATATTTCTAGATGAGTTCCTTCTTCTCCCACTCCTGTGCCATAGAATGTAGAATTTACTCTACCCAGTTCTGATGCCATTTTGTGTTCTTCCCTTCCCTAAATATCTAGATAGAAGCTGATTTTGGTCTCATGCTTTAATGTTCCATCAGGGCATTTTAGTGTATTTTACCTTTAAAATATTTAAACAAAATCACTATTTTTAGCCAGTAAGGGATTTCTTAGTCATACTAGAAGGAGAATAACAATCCTCATATCTAAGTGACTTACAAGAACCAAGGTCCATCACGGATACCCACTGCAAGTTACTCCAGGCTTCCTAAGAACGCTGCTTCTCCAGCCTCACTGTCCTCACTCCAAGAACCCAACTGACAGAGCAGTGACCAGCAGTAACAGTGTGGTGAGTATGACAGAGAAAAAGAAGACATGGAGGAGCATGTCCTAGCTTTATTTATTTATTTGTTTATTTTTATGCCCTGGCTTTTAAAGCTTCTTGTCAGGAGGGATAAACATTTTTTGGGCTCATCCTTAATCTCACACAAGAAAATTCACATGGCTACCTAATTGCACCTTAGTGATAAGTAGAACACCATTATTCTCAAAAAGTAACTGAATCTAACATGGTTGTTAAATATTCAGGAAAACAATACCTGTGCATTCCTTTTGTGATAAACGTAAACCAAGTAATCTCCTCAAAAGTCTGCTTCTACAGTAAATGTAAATGTCTGTGTTAAAAATGTGCTACAACTGTCCTCCAATTGGGATACTGTGAGTTATTAATAACAGATGTTAAATGAGAAAATGGCAGCCTTATATTTTGCAAAGCAGATGATATTTTGGAAATTTACCTTCATATGATATAAAAGGTAATGACGATTTCTGATGAATGACCCTGATTGCTATATAGGATAAGGAATGGGATGTAGAAAAGGAAAGTGTTGCAGTCTTATGTGGCCTTCCCTATGCAGTACCAACTCAATGCAGATATC
>PVIY010038020.1:0-24221 GCA_004026745.1 Myrmecophaga tridactyla | reverse complement strand
AACAAACTCATACATACCATACCCCTTACCCCTCCCTCTCATTAATCACTAGTATTTCAATCTACCCAATTTATTTTACCACTTATCCCCCTATTATTTATTTATATTTTATGCATATTTTTTCTACTCTTCTGTTTATACCCTGGATATACGGAGCATCAGACACAAGGTTTTCACAATTACAGTGTCACATTGTTAAAGTTATCTCTTTATACAGTCTTCTTCAAGAATCCAAGCCATTGGAACACAGTTCAACAGTACTGCTCTCTAGCGACTCCAATACATATAAACTAAAAAAGAATATCGATATAATGCATAAGAATAACCTCCAGGATAACTTCTCGATTCTGTTTGAAATCTCTCAGCCACTGAAACTTTATTTTGTCTCATTTTCTCTTCCCCCTTTTGGTCAAGAAGGCTTTCTCAATCCCATGATGCTGGGTCCCAGCTCATCCTTGGAGTTCTGTCCCAAATTGCCAGGAAGATTTATACCCCTGGGAATCATGTCCCATGTAGTGGGGGAGGGCAGTGAGTTCACCTGCCAAGTTGGCTTAGAGAGAGAGGCCACATCTGAGCAACAAAGAGGTTCTTTGGGGGTGACTCTTGGGCCAAATTTTAAGTGAGCTTAGCCTATACTTTGCAGGAATAAGTTTCATAGGGGTGGACCCCAAGATCAGCCTATTGATTTGGTTGTTCCCACTGCCTGCGAGAATATCAGAAATTCTCCGAATGGGGGTGTTAAATATTTTCTCTTTTCTCCCCAGTCCCCCAAGAGGATTTTGTAAGTACTTCTTTATTCACTTCCAGAATTACTCTGGGATATATCAGGGCATCACACTAACCTGAACAAACCAACAAGATCTCATACTCTATTCAAGATTCCATGTACTTATGGTTCAAGTAAACTGACCATATAAGTGAAATCAGGAAACTCACTACCTAAAATATAAATTTTGGTTCAAATAAACATCCCTCCCTTTGGTCTCACACAGAAGTTGAAGTTTTAAAAAGTGGACAATATCATCCTTTACCCTGTATTCTGATCTACCCCAGTCCTATCCAGGTCAGCTTCATTCATATCTCTTCTCGAAGTCTGATCACCTTTTCAACTTTTTAAACTGTTGCTGTGTGGGGTATTGCTGACCTTCATAGCTTCAGAGCTCTAACTCTGAGTCTCAGGTGTCACATAAATCCCCAGGGTTTTTGGGAATGTCCAGGTTGCACACAAACAGCTCAGTATCGCAGAACTTAGAAATAACAGTTGCAACTTCTGAATATATATGACTGTTAAAAGAGTTTATAATCTAGGATTCTTTACTTGATAACCCATGCTCTCATCTCCAGTTTAGTGAATTTTTATATTATACTTAATATAAAATAAAAATTCCATTTAATTGAGGCATGTTAATATTTGTCTTTTAGTTCTTGACATTTCATTCAGCATATAGTTCTTAAGTTTCATTCACCTAGTTGCATGCCTTACAACTTCCTTCCTTTTTGCAGCTGCTCAGTAGTCTGTTGTATATATACACCACAGATCCCCCTTCCATTCCTCAGTCATACCCGTAGGCCACCTCCATCCCTTATGAATCTCAAACACTGCCGCCATAAACACCAGTGTGCAAATGTCCATTCATGTCCCCACACTCAGTTCCTCTAGGTATTTACTGAGCAATGGGGTTGCAGGATTATAAGGTGGTCAATTGACTTTTGATAAGGCTGTCTAGCCCACTAAACTAGAATAGAACTGTCTCTTCAATGAATGGTTTTGGGAGAACTGGATATTCACACCCAAAAGAATGAAAAACGACCTCTACTTCACATCCTATACAAAAGTTAACTCAAAATGGGTCAAAGATATAAATATGACCCAGTACCAAAAAACTCTAAAAATGGGGAAACATCTTCAAGAATCTAATAATAGGGGGCAGTTTCTTAGACTTTACATACAAAGCAAAAGCAATGAAAGAAAAATAGATAAATGGTAACTCTGTTCTATTTTGCGAGCTTCCAGAATGCAATATAACAGAAACAGAATGGCTTCTTTTTCCTTTCTTTCTTTCTTTTTTTTTTTTGATTTTTAACTTTTTAAATTGTATAGTATAACATATATATAAAGCAAATAAATAAAAAAGTAGTAGTTTTCAAAGCACTCTTCAACAAGTAGGTACAGGACAGCTCCCAGAGTTTGTCATGGGCTACCATATGATCCTCTCAGATTTTTCCTTCTAGCTGCTCCAAATTATAGGAGGCTAGAGGGCTTGAATACTTTTTTATCATCACAATCAACTTTTATTCCTTCTTTTTTGTGTGTGAAAAATAGCATATATACAAAAAAAGCAATAAATTTCAAAGACAGCACAACAAATAGTTGTAGAACATATTTCAGAGTTTGACATAGGTTATAATTTCACAATTATAGGTTTTTACTTCTAGCTGCTCTAAAATACTGGAGACTAAAAGAGATATCAATTTAATGATTCAGCGTTCATATTTATTTTTAAGTCCTATCTTCTCTGTATAACTCCACTATCACCTTTGATCTTTCCATCCCTCTCTTTAGGGGTGTTTGGGCTATGGTGATTCTAAATTTTTCATATCAGAAGGGTCTGTCACTAATATGGGGTAGGGACATGGAACTATCTGATGTTCTGGAGAGGCTGGGCATATTCAGGGCATATCTGGTCCAGGAACCCATCTGGAGGTTATAGGATTCTGGAAAGTTACTCTAGTGCCAGAAACCCTTGTGAAATCTTATATATTGCCCTAGGTGTTCTTTAGGATTGGCTGGAATGGTCCTGGTTGGGAGTCGGCAGGTTATGATAGGTAGCAAGGTCTAACTGAAGCTCACACAAGAGCAACCCCCAGAGAAGCCTCTTGGCTCTGTTTGAACTCTCTCTGCCATTGATACTTTATTAACTACACTTCTTTTCCCCCTTTTGGTCAGGATGTAATTGTTGATCCCATGGTGCCAGGTCTGGATTCATCCCTGGGAGACATCTCCTACGTCGCCAGGGAGATTTTCACCCCTGGATGTCATGTCCCATGTAGGGGGGAGGGCAATGATTTCACTTGCAGAGTTGGGGTTAGAGACACTGAGGCCACATCTGAGCAACAAAAAAGGCCCTCCAAAAGTAACTCTTAGGCATGCCTATGGGTAGTCTAAGTTTCTCCATTACCTACATAAACTTCACAAGAGTAAGTCTCATGATTGAGGACATGGCCTTTTGATTTGGGTGTCCCTAAAGTTTGACACAGTATCAGGGGATTCCCTGATGGTAAGGTTTAATAGCTCCATATTCTTTCTCCCATCCCTCAGGAGGGAATGGCTTCTTTTAAGGGGAATTTAAAAAGTTGCTAGTTTACAGCTCTAAGGCTGTGAAAATGTACCAATTAAAGCAAGTCTATAAAAATGTCCAAATTAAGGCACCAACAAAAGGTTACCTTCACTCAAGAAAGGTTGATAGGGTGGGCCACGGTGGCTCAGCAGGTAAGAATGCTTACCTGCCGTGCCCGAGGACCCAGGTTCGATTCCCGGTGCCTGCCCATGTTAAAAAAAAAAAAAAAAAAAAAGAAAGGCTGATGAAGTTCAGAGCTTCTCTCTCAACTGGAAAGGCTCATAGTGAACATGGTGTCTGCTGGCTTTCTCTCCAGGCTTCTTGTTTCATGAAGCTTCCCCGGGGACATTTTCCTTCTTCATCTCCAAAGGTCTCTGGCAGTGTGGGCTCTGGCTCACATCATTTACGTGGCTCTAAAAAAGGGGACTCTCTTCAAAATGTTTTCTTCTTTTAAAGGATTCCAGTCAAGGCCCCCCTGGAAAGGGTGGAGTCACATTTCCATGGGAACAATATTCCCAGCCAGCAATATTGAATGAAGATTAAAGGACATGGCTTTTCTGGGGTCCACCACAGACTCAAACCAGCAAAGTCCTCAAAATTGATACTTCAGTGCTTCAAAGGAGTATGTCAAAAGGGTGAAAAGGCAACCGATTCAATGGGAGAAAATATTTGGAAACCACATATATGATAAGGGTTTGGTATCTAGTATATATAAAGAAACCTACAACTCAACAATAAAAAGGCAAACAACCAATTAAAAATGGGCAAAGAACATGAACAGACATTTCTCCAAAGAGGAAATATAGATGGGTAAGAGGCACATGAAAAGATGCTCAATTCACTGGCTATTAAGGAAATGCAAACCAAAACCACAATGAGATATCATTTCACATTTACTAGAATGGCTGCTATTAAATAAACAGGCAAGTACAAGTGTTGGAGAGGATGTGAAGAAACTTGAACACTTATTCACTGCTGGTGGAAATGTAAAATGGTATGGCTGCTGGGGCAGAAACTAAGTATAGAGTAGCTCTATGACCCGGCAATCCTGCTACTTAGGATATACCCAGAAGATTTGAAAACAGGGATGCAAACAGACATTTACACTGCAATGTTCATAGCAGCATTATTCACAATTGCCAAACAATGTTAGCAACCCAAGTTTCCATCAACAGATGAATGGATTAAAAAAAAAAGTGGTATATATGTACAATGGAAGGTTATTCAGCAGTAAGAAGAAATGAGTCCTGAAGCACACAACAACATGGATGAACCCTGAGGACATAATGCTGAGTGAAATAAGTCAGACACAAAAGGACAAATATTGTGCAATCTCACTGATATGAATTAATTATAATTTGTAAACTCATAGACATAAAATATAGAATATAGGTTACCAGGCTATTGAATGAGGCTAAAGAATGAGGATAGGTTGCTTAATACATGCAGAATGTTTGACTAGGTTGAACTTAAATGTTTGGAAATGGACAGAGGTGAACGGTAGCACGTTATCATGAGAATAATTAACAGAGCTGAATGTGAGTGTGGTGGAAAGGGGAAGTTTCGAGTCAAGTACGTCATCAGAAGGAAAGTTGGAAGTAAAGCATGGAATGTATAAAACAGTGGATCTTGCGGTGAACAACATCAACTATAAAAATTTTCTTTCATGAACTAGAGCAAATGTAAGGCGTATTACATGGAATTAATAATAGAGGGGTATATGGAGGGAAAAGGACCTATTGCAAACTATGGTTAAATAGTCTCTCATCAATAGTCACAAATGTACCAAACTAACAGTATGAGTCAACAATAAGGGAGATAAGGAGTATGGGGGGATTAAGGGTTCATTTTTTTATTTCTATTTATTTTCTGGAGTGATGAAAATGTTCTAAATTTGCTTATGGGGCTGTATGCACAACCATGCGGTGATACTGTGAGCCACTGATTGTATTCTTCAGATGACTCTGTGGGTGAATATATCTCAATAAAATTGCATAAAAATTATCTGTATTCACATGTAACATGATCCTGTATATAGAAAATCCTGAAGAATCCACAAGAATGCTATAGAACGAATAAACTCAGCATAGTTGCAGGAGCCAGACCAACATGCAAAAATCAGTTCAGTTTCTATACACCAGCAATGAACAAACCTTAAAGGAAAATAAGAAAACAATTCCATAACGATACAGCTGTCACAATGTTACTGTGTGATTGTGAAAACCTTGTGTCTGATGCTCCTTTTATCTATCTTGTCAACAAAGGAGTAGAATATATGGAATAAAAATAAATAATAGGGGGAACAAATGCTAAACTAAATTACATTGAAATGCTAGTGATCAATGAAAGCGAGGGGTAAAGGGCATGGTAGGTATAATCTTTTTTTTTTTTTCCTGTGTTCGTTTTATTTCTTTTTCTATTGTCTTTTTATTTCTTTTTCTGAATTAATGCAAATGTTCTAAGAAATGATGAATATGCAACTAAGTGATGATATTGTGAATTACTGATTATGTATGTTGATGTTTTAGTTGATTTCTTAATTTTTTAATTAATAAATAAATTTTAAAAAAGAAAACAATTCCATTTACAATATCATCTAAAAGAATAAAATAACTAGGAATAAATTTAGCCAAGAGAATTAAAAACTACAAAACATTGTGGAAAGACGTTTAAAAGGATTGTGCGCAGGTTTGTGCTTGAAGGTAAGTTTCCATTTTTTGAGGGTAAATGTGTAGGAGTGGGCATGTTGGGCCATATAGTAAAATGTGGAAACTGCCAAGGCGCTGTCCACGGTGCCATACCATTTTGCATTCCCACCATTTATAATGCATGACCCTTTCAGTTGTTCCATAGACTTACCTGCTGGACCAAACATTCCAGTTTGTCCAGATCCAAGGGGCTTCCTGGGTCGCAGGAGTTTTGGTGCTAAACTGGGGAAGTCCTGGACAAACTAGGGAGGTTTGTCACCCTGTCCTGGCTGGCATGTGATATTGCCGCTGTTTTGTTTTATTTCACTCATTCTAACATATGTGCAGTTGGTGTCTCTTCATGGTTTAATGTGCATTTCCCTAATGGCCAATGACACTGAGCATCTTTTGATGTGCTCATTTGCCATCTCTATATCCTCTTTGGGGAAGTGTCTTTTGTCAATTTAAAAAATTGGGTTGTTTCTTTACTCCCTGTTGAGTTTTGAGAGTTATTTAAATATTCTGGATACAATCCTCTGTTGGCTGTGTGATTTTGCAAAACTTTTCTTCTGGTCTGTAGTTTGACTCTTCATCCGTTTAACAGTATTTTTCTCTAACAAAATTGTTTAATTTTGAAGTCTAATTTATCATTGTTTTTCTTTTATGGATCATGCTTTTGTGTCATATTCAAGAACTCTTTTCCCAGGTGTGCTGGTTTGGAACTGTATGTACCCTAAAAAGGGCCATGTTCTTTTAATCCACTCCTGTGGGTACAGACCTATTGTGGGTGGGATCTTTTGATTATGTTATTTCAATTGAGATGTGACTCAGCCCATTCAAGGGGGGTCTTAATCCTTTTACTAGAGTCTTTCACAAGAGAATAAAAGACAGAAAAAGCCCAGAGAGACATAGAGAAAAAAAAACCTCGGAGGAGCTGAGAGAGGAGGCCACAGAAGCTAGACGCTGAAACCAATGAAACCCCAGGAGCAAAGGACAGCAGATGCTGTCCATGTGCCTTCCCAGGCGACAGAGGTGTTCTGAATGCCAGCAGTCTTTCTTGAGGAAAGGAATCCTCTTGTTGATACCTTAGTTTGGACATTTTCACAGCATAGGAGCTGTAAATTGTAAGTTAATAAATTCCCATTGAAAAAGCCAACTGATTTTTCATATACTGCATTCTGGCAGCTTAAGAAACTGAAGCACCGGGTCACAAAGATTCTCTCCCGTAGTTTCTCCTAAATATTTTATATTGTTATATTTTACATCTTGATGCATAACCCATTTGGTATTAATTTTCACATGAGGCATGAGTTTAGGATGAGCCTTGTGATTTTTGCTTGTTTGTTTTATTTTCATATGTATGCTCAACTGTTCCAATGCCAATCTTATCCTTTCTTTACACCTTTGCCAAACATCTATTTTTGGACTCTCTATTGTATTCACATGGTATATATGTGTATCCCTTCTCTAAAACTAACCTTACCCTCATGTGATTCCTCCAGATTGTTTTTCTTTTTCAAAATTGTTTTGGCCCTCCTAATTCATTTGTCTTTTGCATGAATTTCAAAATAAGCTCATCTATACCTTGCTATAGCTTGTCCACACTGGAGGATAGCAGTGGACTACAAGGTAAATCCATCGCTGTCTCAGTGGTACTTCGAATTCCAGATTTTCTCATCCCCCACTGTGTTGATTTCTCAAAGTCCTGCAGTGCTCGCCTCTTGTCCCAGTTTGCAGCTGCTTTAGGTGGGAGAGGCCTGGTGGGCCATCCCGCTCTGTGTTACCCAGAAATGGAAGCTTATTTGTTTGTTTGTTTTTCATTGTGAAAAAAATATATATATGTACATATACATATATATATGGTTTATATATACATATATAAAAAACAATATATATAATAATGTGTATATATATATATATATATATATATATATGGCAGTAACTTTCCAAGTGCATTTATTTATTTTATTTTTAAATTTTTTTTGCATGGGCAGGCACTGGGAATCAAACCCAGGTCTCCAGCAAGGCAGGCAAGAATTCTGCCTGCTAAGCCACCATGGGCTGCCCCCAAGTACATTTTAACAAGCAGTCATCGAACCGATTTTAAAGTTTGGTATGGGTTACATTATAGTTTCACGATTTTTCGTTTTTTTCTTCTAGCTGCTCCAAAAACTGGAGACCAGAAGAAATATCAATATAATGATTCAGCAGTCATACTCACTTGTTAAATCCTATCTTCTCTCATGCTCTTCCTTCTCTTTTTTATATTTCTTGGAAAAAATAACATATATACCAAAAAAAGCTATAATTTTCAAAATACATCACAACAATTAGTTGTAGAATAGATTTCAAAGTTTGGTATGGGTTACAATTCCACAATTTTAGGTCTTTACTTCTAACTGCTCTAAGACACTGGAAAGTAAGGAAGTATCAATATGATGCTCTTGCAACCATGCTCTTTTGTGAAGAATATCTTTGAACATTTTTTGTAAAGCAGGCCTACCAGTGATAAGTTCCCTCAATTTCTGTTTGTCTGAGAATGCCTTTTTTCTCCTTCATTTTAAAAAAATGTTTTAACATGTTTATGATAAGTTTGTTTATAGTATGAAAGAAATACCTTCAATTTTCAGGTACTGAAAAAAAAATACCCTAGTAAACATAAAAGGCATGATGGGTCAAGTTACTTAGTAAAAATGATCCATCATGTCAACTAATGTTTACACCAAATTCTTAAAAGCATTAAAAATACATTAGCGACCCCCAGAGAATCTCTTTTGTTGCTCAGATGTGACCTGTCTCTCTCTAAACCAACTTGACAGGTGAACTCACTGCCCTCCCTCCTATGTGGGACATGATTCCCAGGGGTGTAAATCCCCCTGGCAACATGGGACAGAAATATGGGATGAGTTAGGACCTGGCATCAAGGGACTGAGAAAGTATTCTAGACAAAAGTGGGAAGAGAGAAATGAGACAACAGAATGTTTTAGTAGCTGAGAGATTTCAAACAGAGTCAAAAGTCTATCCTAGAGGTTATTCTTATGCATTATACAGATATCCCTTTTTAGTTTATGGTGTATTGGAATGGCTGGGGTGAAGTAGCTGAAATTGTTAAGCTGTATTCCAGTAGCCTTGATTCTTGAAGATGATTGTATAAAGATATAACATTTACATTGGGACAGTACGATTGTGAAAACCTTGTGTCTGATGCTCCTTATATCCAGGGTATGGACAGATGAGTAAACAAATATGGATACAAATAAATAAGTAAACAATGGGGGGGCAGCATAAGGTAAAATATGTTGGGTAGATGGAAATACTGAATGAGAAGGAGGGGTAAGGGTATCGTATGTATGAATTTTTTTTTTCTTTTTGTTTCTTTTTCTGGAGTAATCGTGGTGATGAACACATAGCTATGTGATGCTATTGTGAGCCACTGAATGTCTGCAATAACTATTACAAACTTGCCGTTAGTATAGTAGGTGTTCAGGAAGAAGGAAGGGATGCTTGGTCACCAACATCCCACGTTAGGAAACATGTCGCGCTAACAGAGAAAATCGTTGTGTGAAGCTTCCTTTGTAGAAAACTGGTGAAGGAGGGTGGGTTTCCCTGCATTGTCTGCCCAACAAGGACAGCTCTGTGCTCTGGCGAGAGGCCATGTGGGCCAGTGTCCTTGGGCAGGAGACTGCCCCTTTACATTTGAAAGCTAATTTCATTGGATACAGAATTGTAGGTTGGTGGCGTTTTTTCTTTCAACACAAACCAAAACAACCTCCTCTAGGAAATTTTTAATTTCTGTTACTGTGGTCCTCAGCTCTGTTTGGTGCCTTTTCATAACTTCCAGCTCTCTGCTAATAACTCCCTTTGTAATACCCTTTATTAATTCTATTGTTTTCCTGGTTTCCTTTAATTCTTTCCATGTTTTCCTTTAGCACTTTGTGCATATTTAGGACTGTTTTGTTTAGAGAGTGAGGGGGACTGGTTCTTTATTTCAAAAAGAAATTTTGTCAATTTTCAGTAGCAAAACAGCTGCATTATTGGTTTCTCTTTCTCCCAATCTGCCCCCAAAAGAGACTACACCAAAGAAGGGTACATTTTAAGCCAATAAGCTGCAGCATGCACACCTAACAGATCTCACAGAAACCTCACCAAAAAGGGGAATTGGGTGGGAAAAGAATTGTAAAAGATCAGCATACTGCCAGCCCAGACTGCAGAGATGGGGTGGTCAATGCTACCCAACTCTAAAGAAACAAAGTTTCAAAATAATATTAAAGTTTAAAGAGTTTTGTACATAAGCTATTCAAGATTTCTCCAGTGTCAGCACTGGCTGATACAAAGCAAGAGATGGTACTTTTAGAGACAGCAGCTTCGGACCCGAAAAAGGGTAATAAGGTGTTTCATATGGCTAAATCATTGGTGAAAACGTAATTTTCTTTACTTTCCTTTTTTAAAAGGAGGCAGGAAAGTACATCAGTGGTCACCCCAACATGAGGGGCACATGATTCATACCATAGCCATTGGGAACCGGGTAGTGAAAGGACCAAAGATTTGGTCTCAGAGGTCTTACCATATTAATTTGGTCACTTCTGATGAGAACAATAAAACTAAAAAATTTGCCCTAAGGATACCTTAAAGCTAAAAACTTCAACAGCACTTTTTATTTTTTTTCTTCAGGCTAACTCCTAGAATCACCTTTCTGGGTTGGCTGGTGGTTTGCATAGAGCAGTGAAGTTTCCCTCAATAGAAACCTCATTACTTTCCCTGAATTATGTTTGGTTCTCAGTGAGGCAGGCCCATCCATATTTCCTTCCTCTTTGGAGAGAGCAATATGTATGAAGCTGTAAAGTTACCTTCTAAAACTGAGAAAGGGATTAGATTACCGCTTCAGAGCTACGGAATTATTTGGAATGCCTTACAAAGACTTGCTACGACAACAAAAAGGGCAATCACAATACATATGCATCCCAGCATGCTTTTAAAGACACTTGCATTGTGCTCCCATTCCCTTAAATGTTGTTCCCAAAGGTGCTCAGCCCTTGCTCAGCTTCAATCTCTGGGAGAGAGGCAGACACAGTTTGGTGAAAAAGACACCGGGCCAGAGTGGGTAGGTGAATGGGTGTGGGGGTGGACAGTGAGAGGAGAAAGTAGCCTTCCAGTTAAAGATCAGCTCTCAGTTTAAAGATCAGCTTCGGGCAGGCTGGCCTCAGGTGGAGTCAGGGTCAAAGGGAGGAGCAGCGGCAGTGTGGTACTGGGGTGCTCTACATCTCATTCAGGTCAAGCAGAGTCTGGTCCAGCGTTCTTTGTGTACAGAGATGCTCCTCTTCGGTGCATTTCAGTTTATCTCCCAAATCATCAACTGTCTTTTCCAACTTGGCTACTGATCTCTCAGCAAACTCGCTCTACCTCCTTAAATTTATCAGTAAGAATCTTTATCTCTTCTTCATATTTGTCTTCTTTTTTTTTTTTTTACATGGGCAGGCATCAGGAATTGAACCTGGGTCCTCTGGCATGGCAGGCAAGAGTTCTTGCCGCTAAGCCACCGTGGCCCGCCCCTTTGTCTTCTTTTTGAGAATACTTTTCTTCAGCAGCACTCAGACATTTCAGGTTCTGGTCCATCAGGCTGATCTGCTCATTCGTGTCTTGGCAACGGGACTCTGCCAGCTCAGTTCCTTCCCTGGTGTGTTCCAAATCCCCTTCAATAATCAGCAACTTACGAGCCCCCTCCTCGTACTTCTGATCTGCCTCTTCTGCGATGTGCTTAGCTTCTTTGAGTTGAATTTCCTGGAGTTCCATCTTTTAAAGCCCAGTTTTCAATAACCTTCATACGTCTCTCGTTCTCATCAGCAGTTTTCTCTGCTTCCTCCAGCTTTTGCAGGGTAGTGGCCAGGCGCTCAGCGGTCCAGCTCTTCTTCAACCAGTTGGATCCTTCAGTTCAAGGAGGCCACTTCAGCCACAGCCTGTTCCCCGGCCCCCCTTCCTCCCTCCACTTCCGGCTGGAGGTGCTCGGCTCTCTCCTCAGCATCATTGACCTGCTGCTATAGAACCTGGATCTTGCACTTCAATTCCTCGATGGTGGTGATACCCACCATGGTGCCCAACTACTGCTTGCACTAGGCTTCCTGCCTCCCGTGCTCGTCTTTGCAGCCGCTTCTCACTAGAACTTTTTTTTCTTTTTTTTTGTAAGTCTTCATCTGGTATGTACCAGGTCTGGTTCTCCTCATTGTTGGTCTCCAGCACTTCACTCTTCTCCTTTGCCTGGGACATTGCTTCCTGTTTCTTTGAATGTTTTGTTGAAACCTGGACATTTTCATGTTTTAGTGTGTTACTGCTGGAATTTACTTTTCGAGGCAACTATTCTTTAAGCTTGTATCCAGGTAGTGTTGGATCCGAGCTTTCCTTGACTGCCAGAAGCTAACCAAAATACAAACAACAAAAAATAAACAAACAAAAAAAATGGAAGGAATTAAAGAAAATACCTTTCCCAGTCTTTGCAGACTGACCTGCTTGAGTGCTCTCTTTCAGAGCTTACCTAGATAATGAGTTTAGAGAATAGACTGAGGCCAAAGTGTAGGGACCTCCCTGATCCTTTCAGCATACGCACAGGTCACAGGCATGTGTGAATGGCCCTAGGAGTCCCCCTGTTTAAATGGCTGAGAATGTCCCCTCTTCTTTAAGGAACAGTTTCCTCACAGTCCCTGGCCCTGCACTGTGTGTTGTTCAGCCAGCAGTCCCCTGCCCCAGGCAGCCTCTGGCCTGCTCCCTACAGCCCTGTAGGAGAGCTCTGTGACCCACCTTCTACACACACGGGGCAGGTTCTGGGACAGCGAGTCCCTCAGGCCACCACCAGTGAGACTGGGCCAGACCCACCTGCTCCCAGCATGTGCACAAGGGTGACTCAGCTCCCTCCAGAGCGAAGACCAGGGGTCCACAGTGGGAGCACGGGCAGGGCCACGCCAGGGAGGGTGGAGAGAGGCCAGCCAGGGTACCACGAGATTCTACTGGTTTTAAGACGCCCTTTTCTTGATTTGGTGTTTGCTCTTTTACTGCAGTCCTTTAACTGTTTTCTGGAGCTTTGAGAAAGCTGCTTTGGGCAGTTCTTGCTGGTTGTTCAAATCTCCTGTGGTGGACACAGAGCCCTGAAGCTTCTCATTCTGCCATTTTGATCAGAGTGCAGTTCTCTAGCATTTGATTTTCTTTCTTAGAGTTTGCATCTTTCTGCTTACATTACTCATCTGTTCTTGCATATCATTCACTTTTTTTCCACTAGGGTTTTTAGCACATAAATTATAGTTTAAGTTCCCACTTTATTCCAAAATCTCTGCCATGCTTGAGTCTCATTTGATGCTTGTTCTGCTTCTTTAGACTGTGTTTTTGGCCTTTTGGCATGACTCATAATTTTTTACTGAAAGTTGGACATGATGTATGAGGCAATAGGAACAGAGGTGAATAGGTCTTTAACATAGGATTTTAAATGTATCCAACTAGGAGATAGGCTGTGTTTACTGTTTGCTGTAGCTGTGATGTCAAAGGCTAAAATTTCCTCTAGGGTCCTTGTTTATGTCTCTGTATTTCCTTGGAGACTTCTCCTTAAATAGGGCCAGAACTCTGGAGTTCTTTTCAGCTATAATCCCTGTTCTCATCCAGGAGCCCTACTGATGTGGGGCAAGAAGAGTCCTACAATTAATCTTGGTCTTTTAGTGAGCCTGTGACCCTAGGTTGTGACCTAGTACTTCTCATCTGTTTTTTGTTTTGTTTTGTTTTGTTTTCACCCCTTAGGTGAAGCAGGAAGGCTAAAGTGGAGTAGCTCTGGGTCCTTCCTTCCCTGCTTGTAGAAGGTTAGACGAGGCTGGAGTTGGTTATTTCCCTCTGGGGATTGTCCAACTCTGGTAAGACCGGTGTTGGCAAGGTGCTGGTAAGAGAGTTTCCCTGGGGGACAGACATTTATTTATAAGGGAACAAGAACACTATTCACAATGGTTCCTTCCCCTTGTGCTGGAAGCATGAGGAGATTTTTTCTCTCATCTTCACAGCAGTAATTTGGTGGGACCCCTAGAGACAGAATTCAAGAAAGTATAGGGGTCTCCCTGGGACCCCCTGGAAATGTTCTCTCTCATGCTAATCCATGTTCATTGGCCTGAAGTAGTCAACTACCCTGTAAGCTGTCCTGCTGAGGGTGGCTCTGCTGCAGTTCCTGCCCTTGATAAGCTGAGACATTTCTGCCGCTCTCCCCAGTTTTTCAGGTAGTTTGCCCTGTGACCTCAATTCTCCGATGGATCTAAGAGGAGTTTCATACATATTACTTTCCTGCACTCACACATTCACTCCACAACATTCACTGCGTGCCTGCCCTGTGTGGGAGGGTGTAGGCACAGCCTGCTGGCAGGTGCTGAGCTGACGGCAAATAACACAACCCGTGACAGATCAGGTGGCCACGAGCGACCTGCACACAGGTGCGCAGGGGGCCTTCCATGCACAGCCAGGAAGCCAAATGCGCCCCTGTACTTAGGAGACCGAAATAACTCAGGAGGACCAGCTCCGTTCTGAGGGACAGCAGGAGCACGGGGTGTCCAGAGGGTCTTGGAGGGCCCACCCAGGGCAGAAGAAACAAGCCTTTTGCACAGGACCAGGGTGCACTAGGAAGGCGCTGCCAGGGGCACGGCGCGGGCCTCCCCGGCTTCGCGGGCAGTGGTGGTGGCTGCCCTGACGTCCGCGCCCTGGGGCCGTCCAGCCGCTGGCCCTGCGTCCTGTCTGGGAAGCGCACTCTGTCCTCCCTTCCCCAGATCTTCCTGAGCCCCTGGCCAGGGCGGGTCACCGTCCAGGGCCAGGGGTGCGTCAGCTGGGGGCGCCAACAGACCACGAGACCATGAGCGCCCCGCAGCGACGGGCTTTGTCCGCAGGTGTCCCCGCGCTATCAGGTGGGTCCTGGAGGGGAAACCAAGATGGAAAAACCAAGGTAGGACAGGGAAGCGATCACACTGGATGGCCTCTGAGGCCTGAGGGAGCCGCGGCCGCGAACCCGGTTGTGGGAGGATACTGAGGCCGTCCCGGGAAGAGGTTCTCGCTGAGGGCGCGGCGGGAATCGGGATGCCGAGGCGAACTAGCCGGGCGCGGGCGTCCGGGGAGGGCAGCAGGGCGGGACCGGCGACGGGACGAGGGCGTGGCTGGGAGTGGCTGGCTCTGCGCTCGGGGAGGGGCCGTCGTGGCTGCCGAGGCGAAGCCAAGACGGCGCCAGCGAACAACAAACGCCAGTCAGGACGCGGGTGGAGGGCCCGGCTGAGACGCCCCCGCCGTCCTGACGCCGCCGCCTGCCCCGCGGCCTGCCGGGAGACGGAGTCCGGAGCTTCTTAGGAAGAGGGACTCCAAGTCCCAGCGAGCCTCGCGGGCGTGCCTGCGCGCACGACCCCAGCCCGGACCCGCCCGCCCTGGCGCCTGCTGGGGCTTGTAGTCCAGCGTCTGCGGCGCCCCGCCGCAGGGCGCGCTGTGGGACTGGGTGTCCCAGAGAGCACTGCGGCCGGGCCACGACGCCGCACGTAGCTCTCCCCGCCGCCGGCCATTCTCCGGCGCCGCCGCAACTACCTTTACTTCTGGGCTGGGAGGCCCGGGCTTCCCCAGGCGTACCGAGGCTGCGGGTGGGGGCTTTCGCGGGCGCTGCGGAACGGGCCGGGGGAGCCCGGGATGGAGCCCCCCGGAGGTGGGCGCGCCGCCCGGAGGGCTTCCCCTGGCGGTTGGGGAGGGGGCCGAACACAGGGTGGGGGACCCGGAGCAGCGGGGCGGGGCGGAGGGAGGCCGCCGGGCTGGCTTGGTGGTGGGAGGAGAGTCGGGGGGGCGGGTACCGGGGGCGGGCAGGGCCCAGGGAGGACCCAGCAGTGAGGCGGGCCGGGGGATGCGGTGCGGGAGAATCCCGGGCAGCCGGGGGTGCGCGGCCGGCGAGGCTCTCGGGGGGTACTTGGCATTCGGCTGGACCGGCCGGGGGCGCGGAGGCAGGCACTGTCTTCAGGAGGAGGGTGGAGACGGCTGGGTGGGGCTGTGGGGCGCAGCCCGGCCTCGGGGAGCCCAGGGAAGCCCGAGCAGGCCTGCTCTCCCCGCCACAGTGGACTGAAGCGAACCTCGCGAGCGAGCCGGGTTCCTGAGCATCCAGACGGCCATCTGGAGGCCTCGGGTTGCAGGCGGATGGTGTGACGCCGCGGGGGATATGGCTCACCTCAGGGGATTTGCCAACCAGGTAAGGAGCAAGTTTCTGGGTTGTATGTGGGTGTGAACCCCCTGAGACAAGAGCCTTGGCTGCCGAGTACGAGGAAGGGTGCGGATCGAGATGGTGCGCGTTATTGGTTGTACTAAGGAATTTGTATATTTCACCCGGGAGTGGAAGATTTGAAGGTTAGGGGCGCTCCCGGCCTGGGCTCCGGCGCTTCTGGCCAGGCATGGGGAGAACCCTGATCCCCGCGGGCTAAGGAGTTTGGAAATGTGGCGGAGAGGCCGGGAATTTCACTCGGCACTGTCCACGCGTAGGGAAGGCAGAAGGTGCGGTGTATTCCCGTGGCGTTGGGAGGGCACCTGGAAGATCACAGCTGGCATTCGTCTTTGGTTAATGGTTCTCCTGACTCGCAGTGTGCAGTTGCGGACGTTAGGTGATTCCCGACAGGGCCGTGGATGTGGACCTGCGGACTCAGGTGGGCCGCGCAGTTTTCAGAGAATGGTTCTGCCGGTCCCGCCGAGGGAGCTTTCTACTGGACCCGCCCTTCCCTCGCTCCCTCCCCCCCACCCCATTTTTTTGTTCTTTGAAAGAAAGGTGTGATTTAAAGGTGATGGTGAAGTAGAATGGACCCCTCTGGTTGCCACGTTTCTCTTCATCTAGCCATTTGGTTTTGTTCGTAAATGCGAGCTTGGGGCAGCCTTAGACTGTTGGCGGGTATTGGAATCAGCCCTTAGAGAAAGGAGTGTGATCCCACCAGCGTGAGTGCTCCATCAGGGGTGCAGGGGCGCCCACAGGAGCTTCTGTATGGGAGGCAGAGGCGGGAGTGCAGTTCAGTTCCAGGCTCAGGGCCCTTGCAGGAGGTGGGAGCTGTCTGGGAACGCTGGGAACCAGCTGCTTGGCTGCTGGGCAGGCTTTTGTGAACCAGCTGTTGTCACGGGGGATTGGGTTTGCTGATGGGTACGGAATGAAGCCTCCAGGCTTTAGGTTCTTTTATTTATTTTAATATTTTTTATTGACAAAACTTGACATACAAATATACAAACATTCCATACATGGTGTACAATCAGTGGCTCACAATATCATCACATAGTTGTGTATTGATCACCATGATCATATTTTAGAACATTTGCATCACTCTGTGTATCCATCACCATAAATATTTTCTAGAACATTTGCATCACTCCAGAAAAACAAATTGAAAGGGAAAAACTCATATATACCATACCACTTACCTCTCCTTCTCATTGACAACTAGCATTTCCATCAACCCAATTTACTTTAACCTTTGTTCACCCTATTATTTGTTTATTTTTATCCATGTTTTTTACTCATCTTTCCATACCCTAGATAAAAGGAGCATCAGACACAAGGTTTTCACAATCAATCACAAGTCACATTGTAAAAGCTATATCATTATACAATCATCTTGAAGAAACAAGGCTACTGGAACACAGCTCCACAGTTCCAGGTACTTCCCTATAGCCACTCCAATACACCATAAACTAAAAAGGGATGTCTATATAATGCATAATAATAACCTCCAGGTTAACCTCTCAGTTCTGTTTGAAATCTCTCAGCCACTGACACTTTATTTTCTCTCATTTCTCTCTTCCCCCTTGTGATCAAGAAGGCTTTCTCAATCCCTCAGTGCCGGTCCCGTCTCATCCTGGGATTTCTGTCCCACGTTGCCAGGGAGATTTACACCCCTGGATGTAAATCACTTGCTGTATCGTCTTAGAGAGAGAGGCCACATTTGAGCAACAAAAGAGGTTCTTTGGGGGTGATTGTTAGGCCTAATTTTAAGTAGGCTTAGCCTATCCTTTGCAGGAATAAGTTTAGTAGGGGCAAACCCCAAGATTGAGAGCTTGGCCTGTTGATTTGGTTGTCCCATTGCTTGTGAGAATATCGGAAGTTCTCCAGATGGTGAAGTTGAATATTTCCCCCTTTCTCCCCATTCCCCCAAGGGGACTTTGCAAATACTTATTTATTCACTGTCCAAATCTCTCTGGTGTTTATCGGAGCATCACATTAACCTGGACAAACCAACACAATCTTACGCCCTATTCAAGATTCTATGTACTCATGGTGTTCAGCTGAACTTACCATACAAGTTAAATTAGGAAATGCAGTACCCAAAATATAAATTTTGCACCAAATAAAAATCTCTTCCTCTAGTCTCACACAGAAGTTGAAGTCTTAAAATATGGATGATATCATCCTTTATTAAGTTCTTTTTTGACATTTTATGTGTGATGACTATATGATTAAGATGCTGAGAGAAATACCTGCCCCCGGCTTATTTTCAAGAGCTGCAGAAATAGCTGCCGTGGGTCCCTGAGTGAGAAGTTGGCGTTCTGAGATGCCCTGAAATTGTGGGGCTTGGTTCTCCATGCTGGTTGCTCATTCTTGGTCCTTGGCGGGGATATCTGGTGGGTCTTCTGGAGGGCAGAGACCTTTCTGCCTCTGCTCATACCCAGGGAAGGGACATGAGGACTTGGAGGAGTTGGGGAAGGATCCCAAGGGAAAGAAATGCTCTTTGTCCTTTTAGGGTCACCCATAATGGCAAACCCACTGGCAGGCAGAAGCACAAAACTAGGCAGCCTCAGGGTGTATGGGAGGGTGGAGGTGGCGTTGGTCCTGGGGCCTATTTCACTTGGTGGGTTTGGAAATGGGCTGTCTGTGGGATACTTGTAAGGTCAGGCCCACAGTTGAGGGAGTGTCCGTCCCACTCTTTCTGCACCTGCAGAGGTGGGACCTGCAGGGTACTGGACATGTACAGCCCCACCCATCCCACACAGCCCAAAGCTGGACCTGGAAGCCTACTCTGGGCTTGGAGCCTTCTCGTTCTGAAGCACCCCTGCCCTGTGCAGGGGATTCCCTCCTCTGGCTGCCACAGAGGCCCAGACCTTTCTCCTGGACCCTGCACGAATGCCCCTGGTGGAGAGTGAGCTGTAACCTCCCAGGCAGAGGAGAGCAGAGTGGGGGGACAGATCATTGACACAGGCCTGAGGAGTGGGATGGGCACCCTGAGAGTTGGAGGACACTGTGCTGGATGATACTGCTCGCCTGGTCCTGCCCCCTCTTGGGCGTCTTATGGAAGGAGAGAGAGAAGGGAGAAGGGTCAGGGTACCTTTAGCCTTCTGAGTCTTCTGGGCCTGCTGCCTTGAGGCTGAACAGGCTAGGGCAGTGACTGGGACTCAGGGCAGGTGTGTGGCTGAGGAGGTGTCTTGATAGTCATGCCGAGCAAGGGCTGACAGAGCTGACAGGCTGAGCAGGTGCTGAGCAGGTGACTGCCATAGTTTCAGCCTGATAGAGGGCCAGGTGGAGAGGCTGCTTCTCAGGCTGCCTGGCAGCTGGGGCACCCCTGCCCAAAGTGGGAAAGGTACTTACAGAACAGAGAGGCTAGGGGGTTGCCTGACTGCACAGTGTGAGTAGTCTGGAGCTGGTGGTACCAAGACGGAATTGCACGCCCCTGGCTTTGCTCTCCTCTTAGGTAGGGACTTGGTCTTCACCCTTGCCTGGAAAAAGCTGAGTAGCTGTAACTATTGTCAGCCACACGTTGACAAGAAAGGAGGCTTCCCACTTGTTTTCTCACTGTTCCTGGCTTCCCTTTAGAATGTGTGGTAGGCAGAGGCTGAAAGGCTCAGGCCTGGGGGGCTCTGCCTGGTGGGTCTTTCCAGGCACTCAGCTTTCTTTTTGTCCGGCTGAATTGCTCTTGACCTTGGCATTGAGGATGTGTTGGTCCCACAGCTCCTTGGCCCAGGGTTGACTTCAGGTATTTCCCAGGTGTTCTTCTCCATGCCTGCAGAACATGACCCTGGGCTGCCAGGTCTGCCCTGGGCCACATTCTGGGGAAGCAGCATAAAAGTTGCCTGTGGCTCTGTGCCCCATCCAGGGTACGTGTGGACAGCATGCAGGCCCAGACCCTGCCAGGCAAGCCTGGACTGGAAGAACTCTGTGGCCCTGGGTAGTTTCTGGGTTACTTAGGACCAGCCCCAGTGTTTGTTCTGTGCAGTTCTCTCCAGCCTGTGACCTCCTCTCCTGAGGGCCCTGGGCCATGCTCACCTGGGACAGTCAACTGGGCAGCTGTTTGCTGGGCCCCTCCCTGGGGACTGCCTGCAGTGCTCACTATTGGAAGGAGGTGCTTTTCTTCTTTTTTTTTCTTAACTTTTTATTTTGTAACATTTCAAATTTATAGGACAGTTGTAAAATAATACAAAATCTGTGCGGAGAACTCCAAAATACCTTCTACCCAGATAACCAGATTTATCAACTTCTGAATATTTTGCTATGTTTGATGTAACTTTAGCTACTTATTTTCTAAACATTAAAATTTTATTTATTTATTTTTTTATATTAAAAAGTTTTTTATTTTTTAAAGGATTTTTCCCTAGTTTTTTATTGAACTTGAACTAGAGTGAATGATTCCTGTCTCACTTCTAGAGCAGCATATATTCTTCCGCAGATTTTTTTTCCCTTCTGAATTAGCTTATTTTCTTTCATAGTTTTTTTTTTTAAGATTTTAAAACTTTTTTTGTTGAAAGATAACATAGATACAAAGAAAAGAAAGGAAAAGCAATAATTTCAAACTACATTTCCACAAGTAGTTACAGAACAGATTTCAGTGTTTGTTATGGGTTACCATTCCACTATTTCAGAGTTTTCCTCCTAGCTGCTCCAAAACACTGGAGGCTAAAATAAATACTCATTTATTTAAATGTTAATTAAGTGATTCAGCAGTCCTACTTATTTGTTAAATCCTATTTTCTCTGCTACAGTTCTTCCCTCTCCCTTGATCCTTCTTGCAATCTATAGGGATCTTTGGGCAATGTCAGTTCTGACTTTTTTATGTTGAGAAGGGGTAGGAACAGTAAGTGATAGAGGAATGTAATTAGTAGATAACCTTGGAGAGGCTGGTACCTCTGGGTTTCAGTGTCCATCTGGCCTAGGAACACTCCGGAGGTTATAGGTTTCAGGAAAGTAGTTAGAGAATTTATGGGTTTATAGTCAATCATGCGTAAAATACAGGATTGCCATATGCCACCCTATTACACATTGCAATGGTGTGGTTCATTTGTTACAGTTGATGAAAGCACATTTTTATAATTGTACTGTTAACTACAGTCTGTGATTTAACTTAGGGTTCCCTACTTGTGCTGTGAAGTTCCATGGATTTTTTTATTATTATTATTTTAATTCTAGTAACATAAACAACCCAAAATTCCCTTTTAACCACATTCAAATATATAAATCAGTGCTGTGGATTTCATTCACAATGTTGTGCTCTTATTAACACTATCCATTACCAATTTTTTCCCATCATCCCAAACAGAAACTCAGTACATTTTAAGATTAACTCCTTATTCCTTATCCCCACCCTCCCACCTGTATTCTAGATTTTTATTCAATTAGTTTGCTTATTCTAATGATTTCATATCTGAAGTGATATAATATTTATCCTTTTGTATCTGGTTTGTTTTCACTCAACATGATGTCTTCAGGGTTCACTCATGTTATATGTATCAGAATTTCCTTTTTGCAGTTGAGTAATACTCTATTTTATATATATACCACATTTTGCTTATCCCTTTATCGGTTGATGGACTCTTGGACTGCTTCTGTCTTTGACCAGTTGTGAATATTGCTGCTATGAATAATGCTATAAATATCTGTTCGAATCCTTGCTTTCAATTATTTGGGTATTTACCTAAAAGTGGAATTGCTGTCATACAGTAATTCTATACTTTAACTTTGTGAGAACTGCCAAACTTCTACCACAGTGGCTGTACTATTTGTACTTTTTGTACTATTTTTACTTTTCTGTTGTTGTTGTTTTTTAATATTAGCCATTTTAGTGAATATGAAATGGTATCTCATTGTGGTTTTGATTTGCATTTCTCTAGTGGCTAATGATGTGTAGCATACATTCAGGTGTTTTTTGGCCATTAGTGTATCTTTTTTGGAGAAATAATCTAGTCAGATCTTTCTCCCAATTTTTAATTGGGTTTGTCTTTTTGTAACTGAGGTGAAGAATTTCTTTATATTGTAGGATATTAAACCCTTATTGGATATGTGGTTTCCATATCCAATAAGGGTTTAATATTTTCTCCCATTGTGTAGGTTATTGTTTTACTTTCATGTTAAAATCCTTAAAGGGTCAAAAGTTTTTAATTTTGATGAGGTTCCATTTATCTATTTTTTTCTTTTGTTGCTTGTGCTTTGGGTATTAAGTCTAAGAAACTATTGCCTAACACAAGGTCCTGAAGATGCTTCTCTATATTTACTACTAGGGGTTTTATAGTTTTGATTCTTACATTTAGATATTTGATCCATTTAAAGCTTTTTTTTGTATATGGTGTGAGGTAAGAGTCCATCTTCATGCTTTTGCAAATGGAGATCCAGTTTTCCTAGCACCGTTTGTTGAAGAGACTGTTGTTTCCTAATTCAGTGTTTTTTGACGCCTTATCAAAAGTCAGTAGGCCAAAAATGTAAGGGTTTATTTCTGAACTCTCAATTTGATTCCATTGGTCTATATGTCTATCTTTGTGCCTGTACCATGCTGCTTTGATTACTATTGTTTGTGATAAGTTTTAAGATCAGAGAGTATAAGTACTCCAAATTCTGTTTTTTTCAAGATAGCTTTGGCTGTTTGGGGCCCCTTAACCTTCTGTATAAATTTGATGATTGGTTTTTTCCATTACAACAAAAAAGGTTGTTGGAATTTTTTTTTAAGTGATTTGGCACTTTTTTTTCTTGACAAAACATGACTACATACAGATATGAACATTCTTAACATGTGAACATTCCATTGTTGGCATATAATCAGTGACCCACAATATCATCACATGGTTGTATATTCATCACCATGATCATTTCTTAGAACATTTGCATCACTCCCAGAAAAAGAAAAACTCATAAAGTACCATGCCCCTTACTCCTCCCTCTCATTGACCACTAGTATTTCCATCTACCCAATATATTTTAACCTGTTTCCCTATTTTTTTCTATCCCCCTTCTCCCTCCCTTTCATTGATCATAGTATTTCAATTTATTTTAACATTTCTTCCCCCTATTATTTATTTTTAATCCATATGTTTTACTCATCTGTCCATACCATAGATAAAAGGAGCATCAGACACAGGGTTTTCACAATCACACCATCACGTTGTAAGAGCTATATCATTATACAATCATCTCCAAGAAACATGGCTACTGGAACACACCGCTACAGTTTCAGACACTTCCCTCTAGCCTCTCTAATGCACCTTAAACTAAAAAGGGAATATTTATATAATGCATGAGAATAACCTCCAGGATAACTTCTCAACTGTTTGAAATTTCTCAGCCATTGACACTTTATTTTGTCTAATTTCTCTCTTCCAGCTTTTTTTATTGAGAAATCTTCACACACATACATTTATACATGTGTACAGTCAATGGCTCACAATATCATCATAGTTGTGTATTCATCACCATGATCATTTTTTAGAAGATTTGCATAATTCCAGAAAAAGAAATAAAAAGAAAAAAACTCATAGTTACCATTCATTTTACCCCACCCTCTCATTGACCACCAATATTTCCATCCACCCAATTTATTTTACTCTTTGTTCCCCCTAGGTTGTTGAAATTTTGATTGGGATTATGTTGAATCTGTAATTTGCTTTGGGTAGAATAAACATCTTAACAATATTTATTCTAGTCCATGGACACGAATGTCCTTCCATTTATTTAAGTCATCTTTGATTTCTTTTTTTTTCTTTTTTTATTATTATTTTTATTTTTTATAAACTTTTTTATTAATTAAAAAACTTAAAAGAACATTAAGATATCATTCCATTCTACATATACAATCAGTAATTCTTAATATTATCACATAGTTGCATATTCATCATTTCTTAGAACATTTGCGTCGATTTAGAAAAAGAAATAAAAAGACATCAGAAAAAGAAATAAAACGATAATAGAGAAAAAAAGATTATACATACCATACCCCTTACCCCT